>JAHHZJ010003912.1:0-58583 GCA_021437245.1 Aegilops speltoides | reverse complement strand
AAGGTGGGAAGCAAGCGAGGCTACCCCAAGTCCCAACAAAGGGGAGCGGGTATGCTTCGTCCCCTATCTGATAAGGGGGATCGGATTTCCTATACATCCGTTCCTCCGTAGGCTCCTGGAGTTCTACGGACTCCAGCTCCATCACCTCACGCCCGCCTCTATTCTGCATATCACGGGTTACGTAGCTCTTTGCGAGCTATTTCTAGGCGTCGAGCCCCATTTTGCGATTTGGAAGAGGTTGTTCTGCCTTGTACCCCGCTCTCACGAGGGGTCCATATATCAAGTGGGCGGAGCCGAAATATGGCGCATCGCCGAGACCAGATATCCATCCGGAACCCCTAAGAAGGCGTCCGAAGACTGACCTTCAGAATGGTTTTATATAGAAGACACTCCGCTGCCGGACCCTGTTCGGATCGGCCTCCCGGAGTTCAGTAATGCTCCTCTGAAGAAACGCCTAAGCTGGCACCCACGGAGCCCCCAGCCGGAGGAAGACAAGAGCGTCCATTATGTGATGGGCCGGATAAGGTTACTGGCCCATTCCGGATTGACCATGATTGGAGTCATGGCAACGTGCATTATGCGGGGGGTGCAGCCGCCGCAATACTGAGGGCCACCCTATGTGGGATTTCAGCGGGGGAGGATGTCGGGGAAGCGAACACCTATGGGGCGGGCCCCCTTCGGTCTGGCAAGGGCGGAGAGTGCACGAAGAGCGGATCGGGCGGCACGCGAGGATTTTACCCAGCTTCGAGCTCTCCGGAGATAAAACTCCTATCTGCTGCTTTGTGTTTATATTCTGTTCTTGCTTGAGAGTGTGGGTGTGTTGTAGTTTGAATGAGTGAACCCCTTCTCGCATGGGCCTCCTTTTTATAGGCTAAAGGGTCACCGGCAGGTGGCAACGCAGAAGAGGGGTAAAGGTAAAAAGAGGGGTTGGTACAACTCGCTATCATGATGCCCCTACCTAACTCGACGGCGGGGGACAAGGGCATTTAATGCCGTCCGTCGCGTAAACAGTGCAAGAAACGATTGTTAGGTGCGCCACGATTGCCACGGTGGCCTTCGTCATCTCAATTGCCACCTCGCACCGCTTGGCTGCTCACTACTCGCCACGTGCATCGGGAATGATCCTGTGGCGACATCGTCGGACGACTTTGGAGCGTGGTGCCAGAGTGAGTAACCGCGCGCAAGCGCCTTGTCGCTGTCTTGTCGCACCCACAAGCTTGCCGCTCGCCGGGTCTTGCCGGGACGCGCGGTGCATCGCGGCAAGTCTCTTGAAATGCCATGGTTGGCCTTCCCGGCAAGCTCCTCTTGCCGGGGTCTTGTCCTTCCCGACAAGCTCCTCTTGCCGGGGCTCTATCTTCTCAGTTAAACACTTTGTTCTTGAATGGCAGTAATAGGAATAGCGAAGGATCTTGGCGGACGCCCGCAAGCCATGCCAGCAGAGACGCTCTGACGCCCGTGCACAAGTTCGGGATACTAAGGTACCCCTACTTTAGTACACCGACAGGAGCCCCCGGGCCTGGGCCATACATGGTGCCGAGCGCTGTTGGGCCAGGCCTAAAACAGGGCATGGGCACGCGGCCTAGGGTCCACACCAAATCTGACTCCGTATCCGCGCCTTCTCGTAGCAGCGCTGCGTCAAGCGGCGTCGTCGTGGGAGGAGGTGAGCAATTCTTAATCAAGAAAGGCGTAACGTTCGCCTCTCCCCTTTATAAGCAGAGGAAAGAGGGGCCGTTCCCCCACCGTCGCCACTTGCGGTTTCTTCCTCAGAAAGCTCCGCCGCTCCCCTCCGCTTCCCATGCCGAAAGAGAGCAGCGCTCCGCCGCCCGTCGCCGCCGTCGCCCCCAACGCTTCCGTGCTCCCCCGCCGCTTCCGCCATGGCTCCGAAGACCGGCAAGAGCACGAAGTCGGCTGAGGCGTTGCGGCTTGAGGCGCTGCGCAAGGAGAGAGTGCTTTTCCCCCCCGAGCTCACCCCGCAGGCGCTGCGGGAGGAGTTCTACCTCTTCTGGTCGACGGAGACACGAGCGCATCCGCGCACGCCGGTGCTCTCCGCCGAAGCTTCTACTTCGAAGCGGTGCCCAAAAGGGTACCATTTCTTTCCAGTGTTCTTCTACTGCGGGCTCTGCCCACCTTTTTCTGATTTCTTCTGCGATATCATGAATACCTACGGGTTTCATCTTCTTGACTTCACCCCCAACGCCGTTCTGACAATGGCAGTTTTTGCACACCTCTGCGAGAACTTCGTTGGCATCCACCCAAATGTTGCTCTTTTTCGCCACTATTTCATCCCTCGAGCCGAGAAAGGAGAGCCCTTAGCCGGCGGGATCACCTGGATCTCACGAGTCGGCATGAAGGAGGTGTATCTGGAGGGCGAGCTCCGCAGCAAGTGGGATGAGTGGAGGGCGGAGTGGTGCTGGATTGTTGACGCCAATCCATAGTCATTCACCAACTTGCGCCAGACTAGGGTAGTGCACGGCGGTGACTGGAGCACTCTGTCGCCGGACGATGCCAAGCTGAAGATCGCCACCACCCGAGTCATGCGGCTCAGGCTTGCCGGGCTCACAGTAGGGGCCGTTGGCGCGGATTTCCTTCGCCGTCGCATCGCCCCTCTGCAGGAGAGGAGGAGGCCCGCCTGGCTGTTTGGCGGCCCGGCGGATATCATGAGGCTACGTCCGGGCCTCAACTTCAACTTCACAGTTCTGGAGCTTGACGGGATCCTCAAGGAGCTGTTCAAGCATGACGCCAACCATCCGGAGTGGTTTAGGCTGCCGCAGGGCGTCATCCCATTGTGCAACAACTCCCAGCGTGATCGCATCCGTGCAATGATGCCGGAGTGCTACTCGCACGGGATTATCCCGACTTGGATGGAGCCCGCCGACGATGTCGTGCGGCAATTCTTTGACGGCTTGGCGGAGGTAGCAGTCCGCGCCGACGAGCAGAGGCTCCTCACCCGCGACACCACCGACGACGAGATGCGGTACATCGCCACCAGGGCAAGGCGGCGGCGGCAGCCGCCGCATGGCGGTTGGCTTCACGTTGGAGGAGGCAGAGGCGGCAGAGGAGTCAAGCCTTGCCGACCGAGAGGACCTTGGCGGGGAGGTCGCTGGCAAGGGGGAGCCCGAAGCCGAGGCAAGCAAGCCTTCCGGGGGCGCAAGTGGCCAACCATCTTCAAGCAGCTTGCCACAGACAGGGCCCTCGGCGCAGCCCCCAGTTCAAACAAGGAGGCGTCTTCCCAGGGCCGGAGACACAACAGGGCGGCAGACGGGCCAACAGCCGCAGCGCCCGCGAGGCACGCCTCCACCAGCAGCAAGTACCGTTGCTGCTGAGGCCTCTCATGCTGCGCGCTGCAATTTTGGGTCTTCTTGAGCCGCCACGCTGATCCTGCCGCAGCATCCAAGCGCCTGGGAGCCTACTCCTCCGCCTCACCGCAGAAGGGTGCGGACTTGACCTCTCATGCTGAGCTCCGACGAGGAGGAAGAGGAGGAGGAGGAGTAAGACTTTTTCCTTGCTGTACTTGTATTTCTTCAATTTTTGTTGTTTCTTGTCCTGCATCTAACACGCTTCCCTCTGAACCTTGTTCCATTTCAGGACTCTGGCCGAGAGAGCGGCGAAGAGGGCCAAGGTCCCCATGGTTGTCATCGAGGACGATCCTGCTGTGATGGCAGAGGACACGTCCGAGACTACCTTGACGGACCTGATACCATCTCCTCGAAGCAGCCCCCAGCATAGCCCCCAGCGTAAGTGTTTGGTTCACTTCCTGTTGTGGGGCGCGCATGGGTGCTTTTTCTTTTGCTGACATCTTGATTGTTGATTTATTTGTGTAGGAGCAGAACAGGCCCATCAGGAGCAAGCAGAAGCCGCCCCGGAGGTGCTGCCTGCTTCGACTACGCCACCAAGGGGCGATTCCCCAACAAGGGGGCGCTCCACGGCAAGGGAGAGGTCCCCGGAAAGGGACAGAACTAGTGAGCCTTCGGTGGTGGAGCCCATGGTCACAGAGCCCAGCACAGGTAACCCTTCTTGTCGGAAATCTTCCCTTGGGTTCTTCTTATGATCTTCTTTTTGGATCTTTGCTTGACTTTCCCTTCCTCTTCCTGTCCTCAGATCCCCCTCTCACAGACCCGATGGAGACTGAGGCCACCGGTGAGGAAGACGACGCTGCAACATCAAGACGCCGGCCCGGCGAGGAAGAGGCGGTCTTGATGAACCCGCCACGAAGAAGCCGCCAAGGCTCTTTGGCGCAGAGCTAGCGAGTGTCCGCAATCGCACGCACGACCCAGGTGCAGGGCGCAAGGCGCTACACCGACCGCCGACCCTCCGCCGTTGATGCAGCGCTGGCCCGAGGAGCCCCAGCCAGCGCCTATTTGAAGGCGGCGCGGGTGTTCACATCAAGCTTCCACAGGCGTCGAGCTCAGGCGCCGGTCGAAGGAGAGGAGTTTGACGGGAAGTACTCGCCTCTGGGCTGGGCTGGTCGACGGTTAAGCAGCAAGAAGCGGGCGAAGTCCGAGGAGGAGCAGTTGCTCCAGAAGTTGGTGTTACTCTACCACACCCGGCAAGCGAAGCTAGAGTCCCGGGAAGCGCTTGTCACGCAGGCGGGAATTGACATAGAGAAGCATGCGGAGGAGATCCAGAACCGCAACCAGGAGGCCCTCCAGTCCATTGCTGAGGAGAGGGCACAGCTCGTCGAGGCGAAGAAGGCGTTCATCCTTGAAAAGGCTGAAGCCGAAGAGCAACAGTGGCTCGCCGCCGAGGAGCTGTCCAGGCGTGAAGGGGAGCTGACGAAGAAAAAGGTTAACTTGGACAGCCACGAGGAGGATCTTGCTGCCCAGGAACAATCACTTGGCGGGGCGCTCAAGGAAGCGAAGGGTGCTGCCGCAGCTGGCGAGGCCGCCAAGAGGGAATTGGAAGCGAAGGTGACGCAGCTGGAGGCTGATATGAAAGGGAAGAATGAAGAGCTCACCGCACTCCAACGCGAACGCGAGAAGGATGCCCTTGCCCATGGCGATCTGCAAGTTCAACTTGCCGATAAGGTCAAGGAACTGAACGCTGTCAAGGACTCAACTGCTGATCTGGAGAAGAAACTGGCCACACTGACGGAGACGCTGGACGGCGCCAAGAGGCGAGAGGATGACTTGAAGAAAGAGATCAAGGGCAACGAGGAGCTGCTGACGAGGGCGGCCAAGACTCACCCACGGTGGAGCTCTGGACAGAGGGCCTCGTCAACATTGCCGCAACTATCGACGAGGAGCTGGCGGAACTGGACTTGGCGGGCTTCGGGTACTCTTCCGACGAGAATCTCCAGCCCAGCGCCAAGCTTACTCTTTTCTTCAAGGGTGTGGCGACGGCTCTCCAGCAGCTCCGGGAAAGGATCCCAAAGAAGCTGGCTGACGAGTCGCGCGCAATCTGCGCCAAGGTCTCGGAGAAGGTGTTGGTGAAGATACTCTTCCGCAATCCAGGCCTCGACCTCACCCGCGTCCTCAAGAAGCTGTCGGCGGGTGCTGATCTTGAAGAGCTCAAAGCCATTGTCGCACCCATTGTGGCCAAGGTGAATGAAGTCCGGAGGATCGACGGCGAGCGCATGGATTAGGCCACTCTTCTTCTTCCTTTCCTTGTCGCTGTTATTTAAGTTATGAAAACAATTTAGTCACTGCCGCAACAAGTTACCTTTGTAATATAACTTCATTCTAGGCAATGCTTGCTATGCTATCTCCTTCACTTGATTCCTTTCTTTGTATGTTTTTACCTTACGCTTTTAGGGAACTTGCTGCGAACACGCTTGCATAGCGCTGAAGTCTTGAACATCAATGACCTCTTGGCGGTGCCGGCTCCGGCAAGAAACCTTGCCGCAACTAGTTGCAGCACACTTAAGTCGTTGAGCGGACTCGAAACAAAGTAAGGGCGCAACTAGCTATGAGGAGGTTCCTCTACGCACAGGTTTTCCATACAAAAACACGGTCGTTCAAGGAAGATAACTTAAAATTTTAAAAACTGATCATGCTCAAACTTTGGCGACTTAGTTTTCTGTCGTCTGTGTCCCGACAAGGCTATACTTCTTTGAACGACGCCCGGTCCACACCTTTATCCTCTCCTCCCCCCCCCCGTGAACTTGTGAGCGAAGGAACCTTCCTTTTGAGAAAAAAGAAAGAAGAGAAAATAATAATATGGGGCCTTAAGGCACGTTATTGCTTACCGGTGGCAAGTGCTACACAAAGTGTCAGATAATATGCAAAAAGAAAAAGGCATAAAATTTGACAACATGTGCTGAGCATTTGATCTATTTTTATGCACGGGATCTGCGCCCGGCTTTGTACAAAGGGTTACATGCAACAGCGGCAAGGCTTGTACAAAAGGTGGTTGCCGAAAGAGGTTCCGCAACCGCGCCTTATGGGTAAAACTTACGAAGATGCTCTATGTTCCAGGAATTGCTCACCGGAAAGCCATCTTCGGTCTCAAAGCGAACATACCGGGCCTGGTGACTCGTTTTACCCGATAAGGGCCTTCCCACTTCGGCGTCAACTTGTTGGAATTCTTGGCGGATTGAACGCGCCGAAGAACAAGGTCGCCTTCCTCGAAACTTCTGGCATTAACTTTGCGGCTATGGTAGCGACGCAAAGCTTGCTGGTAGCGAGCAGCTCGTCAGAAGCACTCAAGACGATCTTCCTCGAGGAGCAAAGACGTCATCTTGCCGCAGCTGCTCTTGCTCAAGCTCATCATAAGCGAGCACTCGAGGCGATCCGATACGAAGTTCCGTGGGGAGAACTGCTTCGCTCCGTAGACTAGAGCAAAGGTGTCCGGCGGTGGCTCGATTTGGCGCTCGATCGACCAAAGAACCACCGCAGCTCCTCGATCTAGTTTCTTCCGCGACTTGCGCAGCCCGTCGAAAGTTCTGGTCTTGATCCCGCAGCACTTCAGCGTTTGCCCTCTCCGCTTGACCGCTGCTTCTCGGTGAGCAACAGAAGCGGCAGATCTTGGCGCCAAGATCTTTGACGATCGCATGAAGGTGCGGCTCGTGAATTGTGTGCCATTGTCGGTGATGATCCTGTTAGGGACTCAAACAGCAAACAATTGACCAAGAACTTGATCGCCGATCGTGGTTGTTACCTTCCTCATCGCTTCCACTTCAGGCCACTTTGTGAACTTGTCGATTGCAACGCATAAGTACTCAAAGCCCCGACAACTCGGGAAAGGGGCCGAGGATGTCGAGCCCCTAGACCAAAATGGCCAGGATAAAGGGATTGTTTGGAGAGCTTGAGCTGGTTGATGTATCTCGCTTGGAGTGGAACCGCACGCTTCACACTTGGTTACTTGTGCGCTTGCATCCCGGAGGTTTGTCGGCCGAAGAAACCTTGCCGAAGGCTTTGCCGGCAGTGTTTTGGCGCCAATGTGGTAACCACATATGCCTCCATGTATCTCCGCCAACAGCTCCCCGCCCATCTTCCCGGAAATGCACTTCAATTTCACTCCGTTGAATCTTTCTTCGCATGCAGATGTCATCGATAAACTGGTACATACTTGATTGCCGGGCTACTTTCTCCGCTTCTTCTTGCTCTTCGGGAAGTTCTCCTGTTTGAAGAAATGGACGATCTGTTGTGCCCTTGTCGGAGCTTGTGGCTCAACGACAAGGACTAAAGTCGCAAATGCTGCTGCGGGAACATCTGCTTCCACGGCAAGAATCTGTGATTCAGCCGGAGCGTGATGCTCCCCGGCAAGCGTGTCGGGACATAGCTTGTCGGGAGCGTCTGCTTCAACGAAACAAACCCTAGGGCTTGTCGGAGCAGATCGCCTCAAAGACTCTTTGTGTTGATCTTGGGGACCTTCTTGGGCGGCTTCGGGAGCTCTCGCCGAAAGTAGTCGCCAAGAACCAACTTCCTCTTCTTGCTCTGTCCAGCTTGATGGTGTTACAGATGGTTGAGTCAGCTTGAGCACAAAAATTCCTGGTTCCATTGTAAGTTGAGTGAGGCGACTTTGACAGCCATCTCGCAATGTCGCTTCGAGCTCTTGGAACGTGTTCCATCTGCAGGCCGTCAAAATGTTCTTCTAGCTTCCTCACTTCATCAATGTAGGCTTCCATCAACGGACTCTGATAATCTTTGTTTACTTGACGGACGACAATCTGCGAGTCACCCCTGACAATGAGCTTCTTGATCCCAAGGTCCGCGGCGATCCCGAGTCCGGCAAGCAAGCCTTCATACTCTGTAGTATTGTTTGTTGCTTGCTCCTTGGGAAAGTGCATCTGACCACGACTTGAGGTGCTCTCCGTGGGTGCGACGGTAGTACGCCCAAGACCGTGCCTTTGCAGCGAGAAGGCACCATAAAGGTACATGATCCATTCTTTGCTCGCTTCCTTGACGGGGATGCTCGTCTTTGGAGTTTCTTCATCAGGTGTTGGCGTCCATTCTGCTATGAATTCTGCCAATGCACGTCTCTGGATAGCTGAGGTACTCTCAAACTTGAGGCCAAAGCTTGACAATTCCAGTGCCCACTCGACGATCCTGCCTGTTGCTTCTGGATTCTGCAATATCCTCTTCAACGGAAAGCGAGTGACAACTGTGATCTCATGTGCTTGAAAGTAATGGCGCAGCTTCCTCGAGGCCATGAGAAGGCCGAAAAGCAATTTCTGCACTCCAGAGTACCTTGATCTAGCCCCCTGCAGAAGGGAACTGACAAAATACACTGCGCGCTACACCATCTTCTTTTGTTTCTCTTCCTGTGGCAGCACAGATCCATCCTTGTGGGGACCAGAGCATGTCGGGGAAGCCCCCTGCTTGTCGCTGGACTCGCTTGCCATGGCCGCTGGCTCATCATCCGCCTCCCTCTCCGCCACTAACGCAGCACTAACCACTTGATTGGTTGCCGCTAGATACAGCGGCAACTTCTCTTGTGGCTTAGGTGCGACAAGTATTGGAGTGGAGGACAGGTATCTCTTCAAGTCCTGCAGTGCAGCCTCCGCTTCCGGAGTCCATTTCATTGGACCTGCCTTTTTCAAAATTTTGAAAAATGGCAGGGCCGCTCAGCAGACTTGGAGATGAACCTACTGAGAGCAGCAACGCAGCCGGCAAGCCTTCATATGTCCTTGACTCGCTTCAGTGCTTCAATCTGCTCAATGGCCTTGATCTTGTCGGGATTGGCTTCAATCCCCCTCTGGGATACAAAGAACCCGAGAAGCTTGCCGGAAGGAACTCCGAACACGCACTTCTCGGGGTTCAACTTGAGATTGATCTTGCGCAGATTTGTGAAGGTCTCGTCCAAATCTTGGATCAAAGTTTCTTTGTCCTTGCTCTTGACCACTATATCATCCATGTAAGCTTCTACATTTCTGTGCAGCTGTGGCTCAAAAGCATGACTGACTACTCTCGCAAATGTTGAACCAGCATTCTTTAGTCCGAAAGGCATCCGCATAAAGCAAAGACGTGCTACATGGAGTAATGAATGCGGTTTTCTTCATCCTCTTCGCCATGAAGATCTGATGATATCCTGAGTATGCATCAAGGAATGAAAGCAGATCACATCCTGCCGTGGAGTCGACAATCTGGTCAATGCGCGGCAAGGGAAATGGATCCTTGGGACAAGCTTGATTAACATCAGTGAAGTCAATACAAAGCCTCCACTTCCCGTTCGCTTTGCGCACGACTACTGGATTGGCTAACCACGTTGGATGGAGTACCCCTCGGACCAGGCCTGCTGCTTCCAACTTCTTGATTTCTTCAGCAATGAATTCTTGTCGTTCCACTGCTTGTTTCCTTACTCTCTGCTTGACGGGCTGCGCGTGAGGGCAGACGGCAAGGTGGTGCTCAATTACTTTCCTGGGAACACCGGGGATGTCAGATGGTTGCCATGCAAACACATCGACATTCGCCCGCAGGAAAGCAACGAGCGCGCTTTCCTATTTAGGGTCAAGCGTGGCAATCGATGGTGAAGGTACCACCAGTGCCGCCCTCCTTGGCGCCACTTTCTTGGTCTCTGGTGAAGCTGTCTTTGCCTTCTTGCACTTGCCGGTGGAGCTCGATGGTGCGGTGCTCGACGGTAGCGCAAGACCAAGAGGTGCGCTTGCGGAGGGGCATCGAGCTACTCTTGCCGGACTTGCTCTTCTTCTTCCCCCCCCGGGAGCTTCAGCGGCAAATGGTTTGTGTTCTGCTGCGGCTGCTGCTTCCCGGTAGATCTTGTCGGTACAGATAAGGGCATCTTTCTAGTCACCATGGACAGAAATGACACTTATCGGACCGGGCATCTTGAGCACGTTGTAAGCGTGATGAGAGGCTGCCATGAACTTGGCGTGCGCTGGACGGCCAAGTATCCCATTGTAGGGCAATGGGAAATCAGCAACGTCAAATGTGACTTTCTCTGTCCTAAAGTTCAGCTTGCTGCCAAATGTTACTGGCAGTGTGATCTTCCCCTTCAGCTTGCTCCTTCCCGGGTTGATTCCTTGAAAAGTGCGGTCTCTTCGAGCTCGTTGTCGGGGATCTGGAGCTTCTTGAGTACCGCTGAGGAGATCAGATTCAGGCCGGCCCCGCCGTCAACCAGCATCTTTGTGACCTTGAGGTTGCGGATAGTTGGTGAAACCAATACGGCAAGCATCCGACCGCAGTTATGCGATCAGGGTGATCCTCAACATCAAAGATGATGGGCGTGCTGGACCACTTCAGGGGCTTGCGCGACTCAACGGACGGTTCTGTTGCATTTACTTCCCGCACCTTCGCTTGAGTTGGCGCTGCGAGGTATGCAGAGAAGCACCGCCGTCGACGACAAAACCTCCGCTGCCTCTCGAAACTCCTGCTCGTCGGCCTCATCCTCATCCATCTCTTCATCTTCGCCCTCATATTCGCCCTTGTCACGGCCGCGGGAGGCTGTCTCCTGCCGCTGCTTGGCCTTGCCGCGGCGCCTCCCCGGGCGGACGCTCGCGGATCCTCCCCACCTTCCCGGCCTTCTCCTTGTCACGGCGCCAGATACTCAGCTTTCAGAGCTTCACGAGCTGCTCAACCTTCTTGCAGGCACGGAGGTCATGGCCCTTGGTGCGGTGGATCTTGCAAGATCTTGCTTGCGGAGCTGCCCTGCTTGTCGGCGGCCACCACAGCCTCGCCGGAGTCACCAGCTTTGGCCTTCTCGGCGCCACCTCCGTTGCCGGACTGCTCGACAACTAGCACATCCTTGGCTTTCCTCTTTCTTTTATTCCGCCTCCGGTTCTTCTTTGCCGGGGCGGCATTTTCACTGTCAGACCCTTCTGCTCCTGCGTTCTCTCCGGGAGTTTCTCCTCCTCAAAGACGCGCACATTTGTCGGCGGAGCATACAGCTCGCTGATATCTCTGATTTTGCACATCGCCATCTCCTCCCTCATCCTGCGGTTACGCATGTTCTGATGGAACGCGCTGATAACCGTGGCAGGGTGGACATCTGGGATGTTGCGCTCCACTTGGCTGAATCTCTGTATATATTTGCGCAGGGGTTTTCCTTCCTTCTGGGAGAGCAGATGAAGATCGCTCTCCTGGCCATGGGGTTTGTGGCCGCCTGTGAAGGCGCCGACAAACTGATGACACAGGTCCGCCCACGAAGAAATGGAGTTCTCCAGCAAGTGCATGAGCCAAGATCTGACGTTGGGCTTGAGCACCAGCGGGAAGTAGTTGGCGAGGATCTTCTCGTCGCGCCCCCCGGCAGCCTGCACCGCGATGGTGTAGACGCTGAGGAACTCCGACGGATGTATCCTGCCATCGTACTTCTCGGGTACATCTGGCTTGAAGTTCTTGGTGCTGGGCCACTGAACCTGCCGCAGCTCACGAGTGAACGCAGGGCAACCTACCGTGTACGGCAAGTCGCCTGGTTCCCCTGGCGCATGCATATCAACAGTGGGCCCAGCACGCTGGTCTGACTGACGCCGCGCTTCTCTTCGACGCTCGATGCGAGTACGAGCGTCTTCTTGTCGTCGTTCTTGGAGAACTTGGCGCTGATCGCGACGAACTCGCGGGTCCGACGACGCGGTGGAGTCGGTGTCGAGGTTAGCCCGGCGAATCGGCGATCTTGGCCTTCGGGGCGGGGAGTGCACGGTGGTGGCACCCCCAGCGGTCTTGTCGGCGTCGGCTTGCGCCTGGGCGTCTTGCCGGTGCTTCGATGTGCTCGGTTGCCGGGGCTTGTCGCCATTGGCGAAGCTGATGAGGCTCTGAATGGTGGCCCTCCAGTCGTCGATCTTGTCTGGCGCTGGAGGGTAGTCTAGAAGCAGTTGGGCTCGGGCCAGTGCTTTCTCTGGAGTCTTGGGCGGTGGCGGCGAATGACACGAGGAGCGAGATATGCTCAGACTTCTAACAGTGTTAGAAGGAGCAACATCTCGTCCAGGCGACCGTACCGCGCTCGTGCCAACATGTTGACGCGCATGTTGGCCTTGAGCGTCCCGCGATCCTCCAGCTCGGCCTTGCTCCAACGCGAGTACGGTGCTAGGAGCACCATGGCGTTGTCGATCCTGCACCTCCTGGGAGGGGTGCGGTGTATGTACAGACGCCGATGCTTGCGGGGCCTTGTCCTTGGACCTGGTGACGACGTGAGTCCCCCCCTCGGCGCCCGCTCCTCCGCTGGCGTCCACCCCATGCCCGTTTGCTCCGGTGGCGGTAGGATCGACGTGGACGGAGCGGCCACCTCCGAAGCCTTCTTCTTCGGTGGTATATCGATGAAGATGTTGATGTAGCGCGCACGAACGCTGGATCAGGTTCGCACAACCTCGACGCTCCCCTACCTGGCGTGCCAAAGATGTCGTGGGAAACGAACACCTATGGGGCAGGGCCCCTTTCGGTCCGGCAAGGGAGCGGAGAGCGCACGAAGAGCAGATCGAGGCGAAGCAAGCGAGGGATTTTACCCAGCTTCGGAGCTCTCCGGAGAGATAAAACTCCTACTGCTGCTTTGTGTTTATATTCTGTTCTTGCTTGAGAGTGTGGGTGTGTTGTAGTTTCGAATGAGTCGAACCCCTTCTACGTGCGCATGGGCCTCCTTTTTATAGGCTAAAGGGGTCACCGACAGGTGGCAACGCAGAGAGAGGGGTAAAAAGGTAAAAAGAGGGGTTGGTACAACCGCTATCAACAGTGCCCCCTACTTAACTCTGACGGCAGGGGACAAGGGAATTTAATGCCGTCCGGTCGCCCAAACAGTGCAAGAAACGACCGTTAGGGGCGCCACCGATTGCCACGATGGCCTTCTCGTCATCTCCAATTGCCACCTCGCACCGCTTGGCTGCTCAGCTACTCGCCACGTGCACCAGGAACGATCCTGTGGTGACACGTCGTCGGACGCTACCGAGCGTATGCAGAGTAGTGGTAACCGCCAAGACAGCGCCTTTGTCATGGTCGCTGTCTTGTCGCACCCGCAAGCTTGCCGCTCGCCGGTCTTGCCGGACGCGGTCGCGTCGCGGCAAGTCTCTTGAAATGCCATGGTTGGCTTCCCGCAAGCTCCTCTTGCCGGGTCTTGTCCTTCCCGGCAAGCTCCTCTTGCCAGGGCTCTATCTTCTTAGTTAAACACTTTGTTCTTGAATGGCACTAATAGGAATAGCGAAGGATCTTGGCGGACGCCCGGCAAGCCTTGCCGCGGGACGCTGCGACTGCCCGTGCACAAGTTCGGGATACTAAGGTACCCCTACTTTAGTACACCGACAGAGGACGACGCCACTCGTCATGGCCGCAAAGGGCCGGGATCGGCCGAAGACCTGGTGAAGATCCTGTCCGGCCTGTACAAGGGGGAGAAGGAGGATTTCCTCCAGACGAGCCCGTTGAATGGGTTCTCCATGAATAACCCTCGGCGTTGGGTAAGTGAACACTTTGCGTGTCCGACTCACGGTTTCAAAGTTTAAGTCTCTTACATTTATACTTTAAACGCAGGAGCTGCGTCGGGTTGTGGAGGGCATGCATAGTCCGGCTCCGCAACCCGAGGATCCAGAGAGATCCCAAGATCCGGCCTCCAAAGAGGACCCGGACATAAAGGTGGAGCTAATCGACGGGGTGTTCCACCAACTCAGCATGGATAATGCTTTAGTCGCCATTACGGCTGACTACCCCGGCCTATATCCGGCTTCCCAGGTGATTGTGACCGAAGTCCTGACACCATCATTCCGTCCCTGTGCATATCTGACCGCCGTATATAATGGTGTCTCATAGGGGGTGCCTTCAAGGCAGGAGGCCGAGGCCACGGCAGCTGGCCAACAAGGGTCAGTTTAGCCCGGCAGGTGGAAGAGGAGCGTGGCGCGGACCGAAACGTCGCCACAACGATATGGCTCACAATTTGTTATTTAGAACAACGTTCCTAGAAAGTGTTTGAATGCTCATGACCTTTGCAGGAGAAAAAGCGCCCGCAGGACTGCGGGCGTAGAGGTTGCCAACCCAGCCTCTGCCAGCCAGGCTCCAACACCCGGTCTGGAGGGGGAGGCGAGCGCAAGGCGCGAGCTGGATACTCCTCCAACAGAGGATGCGGACAGACTGTCCACCACCAAGTCTGAGGTGGAGAGCGCCATGAACCATAGGCGCCGCCGGACAGTTTTTCGTGACGCGTGCTTCTCCCCTGAGGCGTTGAATGCCTTTAACGCGAGGGACGCGCACCTCCGTGCTGCTCAAGATGGTTTGACCAGAGCCACGGAGCAGTATGTAAAAGACATACGGGTAAGAGATTTTAATAGTTGTATATGCCAGTAGCCCCCGAGACTTAAAGTAGTTATATTAACTGATTTAAGGATCATTTGAAATGCAGGATCTTACAGAGAAGAATACCCAACTGTCTCTCAGAGCTGCAAGAGTGTAAGGCCCAACTTGAGGTCGCATTTGTCGCCCCTCAGAGGGAACGAGGACCCCTCCCGTAACACATTATTTAAAAAGATAAGTGGTGTGCGGCGTGCGTGCAAGTCTAACAATGACATTGCAGGTGCTGCGGACAGATCCGGACAGGCAAGAACTATCACGCCCACCAAGGCCAGCAAGAGGGTGTGATGAGGGTGCGTATGAAAGGAACAAGCTTCAGGATGCCCACGCCCAGCTTGGAGAAGAGCTGAAAGGTGTTCGGGCCGAGCTGTCTGCTCCTTGAAGGAGAATCAGCGGCTTGCGTCGCGCATCTATAGTAGTGCTTGAGCGAACTCCTTTGAAAAGACGAGTTCGGGCGAGGAAGTCAATTGAGAAAATATGTCTCAGGGTGTACTCACAGTGTCGCCTCATGGAGGAGATGCCCGATCAACGGGTGACCAACTTCCTGTTGATGCAATGCCGAACGCTGCTCGGCAGGCAATGAACGGCGCCGCCTGTGCCTTATGGCCATCCCTCTCCCTACCCGAGGGCCTTGGAGAGCTTATGGAGAAGCTTCAGGAGCGCGACAGCTTCCGCTTATGGAAGATTTCGCCCTGCCGCCAAGGTGCCAGGGAGGCTGGGCCATGGTGAAGACGCTGTACAAGAAGGCGGATCCCAACCACATGGCCGAGGTCGGACCTGTGGGGCCCGATGGGAAGGAGATCCCTGTGAGTTTAGTGAACGGCCAAGTAGAGTTGGCCGCTAAATTTTCCCAACGGGACTGTAAATTAGACAGCCTGTTAGACGGGATTGAAGAAGAATACGGTTAGTCGATTTGACAATGTATTTTAAAATGACATGTAAGATGCCTTCTAGCCGGATTGTAGATCGTTTGTCTTTGCCGACCTTTTCGCTTCAACCTCGGGACCCTAGAGTGCGGAGTGTGTCCGAATACCTTCTCGGTTAAGAAACAACCGGGGCATGCATGGAGACTAGGTGTAGGGGTCATTAGTGCTTTATCAGACAAGTGCCCAACTAGTTATGTTATATTACATGATTAGTAAGAAACATCTTCCAGGAGAATAGTTCCGTTAAGGGTTCTTTCTCGAGGCATGCCCTAAAGTGCATGTCCGGACTGCGAAAAGAGCAGGAAAACATCTGGGGTCAGATAAATAAATAGGTAAAAAAATTATCTTTCAAGTCACCGACCAATATTCCCTTAAGAACGCTTAGCTTTCACCCAGCCTCGAGGTACACATCCGCCGACCCGGCAAGAATAATCGCAGAGGTGTTCCTTTACCTCCTAGCCGAACAATCGGGAACGTAGGGGTAAGCATAGGAGCCAGGCAACCCAGCTTGGCCAAAACTTAAGTCATATCGATGCATATAATGGTGAATAAAAGGTACACGTGGAAGTTTGACACGTGTGCTGGACATGAAGCCCTTATAATTAAGCTTCAGGTAAAGAAGCCCCCAGGTATAATGAGTGCGGATAGCACATCAATTGTGTGTGAACAATGCGCTAGTAGGCCTTTTAGGGCTTTTATGAATAGGGGTGAGAGAAAAAAGAGAAACAAAAGACAGCTGAAGTGTAAAAATTTGGACGGGGGAAGGGCACGAACTCTTAGTCCGGCGCTATGCATAGAATCTTCGGAGGCGGGCCGCGTTCCATGGGTTCGGCTCGAGTCGGTTGTCCGACGCATTTCGCAGACGGTACGCCCCGCCGGTCAAGACTTGATCGATAATGAAGGGGCCTTCCCATTTGGGCTTGAGCTTGTCCTTTTCTTGTCCGCAAAGCGAGAACTAGTTCGCCAACATTGTAAGTCTTAGCCCATACTTCTCTGCTTTGGTATCTTCGAGCCTGCTGCTGGTAGAATGTGGAACGAGCCTTGGCGATGTCGCGTTCTTCCTCCAATGCGTCCAAGCTGTCCTGCCGATCCAACTCGGCTTTTCTTTCTTTGTATATGCGCAGTCGAGGTGAGTCACGAATGATGTCGCAGGGCAGAACTGCCTCTGCGCCGTATACCATAAAAAATGGTGTGAATCCGGTAGTACGGTTGGGCATTGTCCGCAGCCCCCAGAGTACGGAGTCGAGCTCCTCTACTCAGTGCGTGTCCAATTTCGTCAGGGACCGCACTAGTCTGGGTTTGATGCCGCTCATTGTTAGACCATTTGCTCACTCCACTTGACCGTTGGTTTGAGGATGATAGACTGAAGCGTAATCGAGCTTAATGCCCATATTTTTGCACCATGATTTAACCTCGTCGGCGGTGAAGTTCGTACCGTTATCGGTAAGGATGCTGTGGGGGACACCATATCGGTGTACTACCCCGGATATGAAGTCTATCACTGGTCCGAACTCTTCCGTTTTAACTGGCTTGGCCTCTATCCATTTGGTGAATTTGTCCACCATGACCAATAGGTACCTTTGCTTGTGGGTTCCCCTTTAAGGGGTCCAACCATGTCAAGCCCCTGCACCGCGAACGCCGTAATGGGTATAGTTTTGAGGGCGGGGGTGGCATATGGATCTGATTAGCAAAGAGCCGACAACCGACACATCTTTTGGACTAAGTCCCGGCATCCGCCGGGCCGCCGGCCAATAAAATCCAGACGGAATGCCTTTCCTACAAGGGCCCGAGCTGCGGCGTGGTGTCCGCTTAGTCCGGCATGAATTTCAGCCGAAGGTTTCGCCCTTTCTTCGGAGATACACATTTGAAGGACTCGTAGTGCTTTTCTTATAGAGTTCTCCTCATGGACCTTGTAGGCTTTAGATCGCTGAACTATGCAGCGGGCCTCTTTTTGGTCTCGAGGAGTTCCTGCCAAGCAAGTAGGCTAGAATGGCTCGCCCACGGGCGATTCGCCATTATTTCGTGGGCTGAAGATGTTATTTCGGCTGAATCGCCGATTAAGTCGATTGTTCTGCGGTTTGCAGCGGCGGCTTCCGGTTTGTTATTTCCGACTCCTCTTCCCATAGTACGGATGGCTTAAAGAGCCGCCCAGAAGATGTTTGAGGACAGCGTCACGCTTTGCGCCGATCGCGCTAATACATCGCTGCTTGGTTATTATCCCGGCTACGTGGTGGAATTCAAGTCCTTCAAACCAAGTCTGACATTTTTAGGACAGCGTTATGATAGGCTGCCATTTTCGGATCCTTGGCGTCAAAGTCTCCATTTACTTGGGATATTGCAAGGTTTGAATCCTCACACCTCTAGGCATTGAATGCCCATGGAGATTGCCATCCAGAGGCCATGTAAGAGGGCCTCAGATTCGCCGCGTTGTTGGAGTCCGTGTACATTATCTCAAGTACATATTGATCAGTCCCCGGTTGGGGACGCTAATATGATGCCAGCCCCAATCCGCCAACATTTTAGAGCCATCGGTGCATAATCCAATTGAGTATGCGCCGCATTTTAGGGAGTTCGCCGTCCATTGCGACAAAAGTCAGCCAAAGCTTGCGACTTTATAGCTCGCCCAGGTTTGTAAGTTATATCGAATGGTAAGAGCTCAATGGCCCATTTTGCAATCCTGCCCGTCGCGTCGCGGTTGTTTATAATGTCGTTGAGGGGTACTTCGGAGGGCACTGTTATCGAACACTCTTGGAAGTAGTGTCGGAGCTTCCGGGATGCCATGAACACCGCATACGCTATCTTTTGATAGTGCGGGTAACGGGATTTGCAGGGAGTTAAGATAGTGGATACGTAGTACACTGGTTTTTGAAGAGGGAATTTGTGCCCTTTCGTCTCTCGTTCGATGGCGAGTACCGCGCTTACAACTTGATGTGTTGCCGCGATGTATAACAACATTGGTTCGCCTGTGTTAGGCGCAGCCAGACCGGATTTGTTGCCAATATGGCTTTTATTTCTTCGAGTCCGCAGTGGCAGCATGCGCCCACTGGTGTTCGTTGCCCGAGGAGGCGATAGAGGGGCAATGCCTTTTCTCCTAGACGGGAGATAAAGCGGCTTAGAGCCGCCACGCATCCAGTCAATTTTTCTATCTGTTTGAGGTCTTTTGGGATATCTAGTTGTGATAGAGCTCGGATCTTGGCTGGGTTTGCTTCAATTCCTCTACCGGATACAATGAAGCCCAGGAGCTTTCCGGCTGGTACGCCGAAAATGCATTTTTCCGGATTCAGCTTGATGTCGTATGCTCGGAGGTTGTCAAATGTGAGCCTCAAATCGTCTACTAGAGTTTCGACGTGTTTGGTTTTGACGACTACGTCGTCTATGATGCCTCTACTGTTTTGCCGATCTGGGTAGCCAGACATGTCTGAATCATGCGCTGATATGTTGCGCTGGCGTTTTTAAGTGCGAAGGGCATCGTGTTGAAGCAAAATGGCCCATATGGAGTAATGAATGCTGTTGGGGCTTGGTCCGCTTCCGCCATCTTGATTTGATGGTAGCCGGAGTATGCGCCAAGGAAGCACAATGAATCGTGTCCGCGGTAGCGCCGATTATTTGGTCGATGCGGGGAGGGGAAGGGATCCTTTAGGCAGGCCTTGTTGAGGTCCTTAAAATCGACACATAGGCGCCAGGATTTATCCTTCTTGGTACCATTACCAAGTTTGCTAGCCAATCCGGATGTTTGATGTCTCGATGAATCCGCTTCCAATAGTTTGGCTAGCTCTTCTCCCATTGCCTGTCTTTTGGGTTCGTAAAATCGTCAAGAGCCTGCTTGATCGCTTGAATCCTTTTAGGATGTTTAGGCTGTGTTCTCGCCAATCAGGTGGGATTCTGGCGATTCAAGGGTGCCAGCGAAGATGTCCCAATTTTCCCGGGATTTTCGCCTACATCGGGTTCAACTGTGCCCTGATGGAGACCGTCTTTGTTGGGTCCGTTGGGTGGACCTGGAATTTGACTATTTCGTCTGCTGGTTTAAAAGAGGTGGACTTGGATCTCTTATCGAGTATCACATCGTCCCTATTCACCGCAGAGCGCAGCGCAGTGAGTTCTTCTGCCGCTAGGGCTTCGGATAGTGCCTCCAGGGCTAATGCAGCTGTCTTATTTTCGGAGCGGAGTGCTATGTCCGGATCACTAGCGAGCGTGATTGTTCCACCGGGCCCGGGCATCTTAAGCTTCATTTACCCGTAATGGGGTATGGCTAGAAAAATTGTGAATGCCTCTCGTCCTAATATAGCGTGATATCCGCTACTGAACGGGGCTACCTGGAACGTGACTTCTTCGGACCTGTAATTGTCCGGCGAGCCAAACACCACATCGAGTGTGATTTTTCCTGTGCAGCGCGCTTCCCGGCTAGGGATTATTCCTCTAAAGGTTGTGCTGCTTCGCCGATGCGGCTCGCCTATTTCCATTTTTGAAGAGTTTCTCGTAGATGAGGTTTAGTCCGCTGCCGCCATCCATGAGTACCTTGGTAAGACGAAAGTCGCCCACTATTGGACCGAGGACCAATGCGGCCGGTGCTCGGGCTGTTCGAATTTAGGTTCGCTGCCGGCGTTGAAGGTGATGGCCGTGTCGCCCATGGATTTGTTGTTGCTACTTGGTAGACTTCGCGAGGCTGCGGGTTGTTCGCTTCCGCATATTATTTGATGCGAAAGTCTCGAAGACTGTTGATACCGTACTGGTATTGTTGGAGTGGTTTTCCGGGGCTAGAAGCTCCTCGCCACTTTTGGCCACCTGCCGCAGTACCCAACATACTCGAAGGCTATGTGTTGGGGTGGCGCCTTCAGATCGTGGAATTTTACAGGTCCGCTATGCCATCCCTTCAAGATGGTTCCGTGCCCTTTATGGGGTTTTTGCTTTTTGGTTTTTGTACCTGGTGCCTGAGTGTAATGCACCCTTGTGTTGCGGACTAGGCTTGTATCCGGGGCCGGATTGTCCCTAAACTTAGTTTCGGTTTTCCGGAAATTCTCCATCGCACAAGATTTTCAGATTATGGACGCCAGGTCGATGAAGCATGTAATTTCACGACGGCTGACGGCGTTCAAGATTCCCTCGTCCGTGCAATTATTGCAGAAAATTGAGATTGCATTTTCCTCTCGGCAGTCCTTTATCCTGTCCATAACCAGGAGGAATCTGGCCCAGTAATGATGTACTGTTTCAGCGGGCTCTTGCCGGATTAGAGATAGATCGCATATGTCTGGGCAGGTGGGTGGAATTTAGTCCGGAACCCAACGCATCTCGAGGCTCAAGGGCCGAGAAGTTTCTGAATTTGGAAGCTTGGAACGTTGAATGTTGTCCAACGATTCCGGTCTGATGCCTGACTTTAGGTTCAATGATTGATCGAAGTCCGTCCCTCCGCGGGAATCCGGCATGGAGGGTTCGGAAGCCCGGACATGACTACTTTTCAATATAGGAGAAGAGTCGCCAAGAAGTTCCTCTACCACCACAACGTGGTGGGTGACCGGGAGAGTTAATCTCTCGATCGGTTTTAAGACCAATCTGATTGTAGTCCAGAGCGACTCCTGTGGTGGCGATGCGATCCAAGAGCTCGCCTACGGACGAGAGCTCTATTGATCCAGCCGCCGCGAATTCCGAGCTTACGTGAAGATTGCTTTTGACGACCGAGAGGTCATTGTCGGCGGTGGCGAACAGGCGGTCATGAGAAAACCGCCTAGCCAGATAGTTTGGCCAGCGGCCAAGGCTCCTTTGGCGAAGATACCGTCCTTGAAGACGGGAAGAGGCATCCTTCCTATAGGTGACGGCACAGAGGAACTCTCAATGAAAGCACCAATGTCGGTGTCAAAACCGGCGGATCACTGGTAGGGGTCCCGAACTGTGCATCTAGGCGGATGGTAACATGAGACAAGGGACACGATGTTTTTACCCAGGTTCGGGCCCTCTCAATGGAGGTAAAACCCTACTCCTGCTTGATTGATATTGATGATATGGGTAGTACAAGAGTGGATCTACCACGAGATCAAGGAGGCTAAACCCTAGAAGCTAGCCTATGGTATGATTGTTGTAATGGTTGTGTTGTCCTACGGACTAAAACCCTCCGGTTTATATAGACACCGGGAGGGCTAGGGTTACACAGAGTCGGTTACAATGGTAGGAGATCTACATATCCAGATTGCCAAGCTTGCCTTCCACGCCAAGGAAAGTCCCATCCTGACACGGACGAAGTCTTCAATCTTGTATCTTCATAGTCTTGGAGTCCGGCCGACGATGATAGTCCGCTATCCGGACACCCCCTAGTCGAGGACTCCTCGGGAACATCACTATGTTGATCATATCTACTATATGATTCACGCTCGACCTTCGGTCTCCGTGTTCCGAGGCCATATCTGTATATGCTAGGCTCGCCAAGTTTAACTCTGAGTATTCCGCGTGTGCAACTGTTTTGCACCCGCTGTATCTGAACGTAGAGCCTATCACACCCGATCATCACGCGGTGTCTTAGCACGAAGAACTTTCGCAACGGTGCATACTCGGGAGAACACTTCTTGATAATTAGTGAGAGATCATCTTAAAATGCTACCGCAATCAAAGCAAGATAAGATGCATAAAGGATAAACATCACATGCAATCAATATAAGTGATATGATATGGCCATCATCATCTTGTGCTTGTGATCTCCATCTTCAAAGCACCGCCGTGATCACCATCGCCACCGCCACGACACCTTGATCTCCATCGTAGCATCATTGTCGTTACGCCATCTATTGCTTCTACGACTATCGCTATCGCTTAGTGATAAAGTAAAGCAATTACAGTGGTGTTTGCATTTCATACAATAAAGCGACAACCATATGGCTCCTGCCATTGTCGATAACTTCGTTACAAAACATGATCATCTCATACAATAAAATATAGCATCACATCTTGACCATATCACATCACAACATGCCTTGCAAAAACAAGTTAGACATCCTCTACTTTGTTGTTGCAAATTTTACGTGGCTGCTACGGGCTTAGCAAGAACCGTTCTTACCTACGCATCAAAACCACAACGATAGTTCGTCAAGTTAGTGCTGTTTTAACCTTCACAAGGACCGGGCGTAGCCACACTCGATTCAGCTAAAGTGAGAGAGATAGACACCCGCCAGCCACCTTTAAGCACGAGTGGTCGTAACGGTGAAACCAGTCTCACGTAAGCGTACGCGTAATGTCGGTCCGGGCCGCTTCATCTCACAATACCGCCGAACCAAAGTATGACATGCTGGTAAGTAGCATGACTTGTATCGCCCACAACTCACTTATGTTCTACTCGTGCATATGACATCTACGAATAAAACCTGGCTCGGATGCCACTGTTCGGGAACGTAGTAATTTCAAAAAAATTCCTACGCACATGCAAGATCATGGTGATGCATAGCAACGAGAGGGGAGAGTGTTGTCCACGCACTCGAGACCGTAAGCGAAGCGCTATGACAACGCTGCTTGATGTAGTCGTACGTCTTCACGATCCGACCGATCCAAGTACCGAACGTACGGCACCTCCGAGTTCAGCACATGTCCAGCTCGATGACGATCCCCGGACTCCGATCCAGCAAAGTGTCGGGGATGAGTTCCGTGAGCACGATGGCATGGTGACGATGATGATGCTCTACCGGCGCAGGGCTTCGCCTAAACTCCACGACGATATGACCAAGGTGGAATATGGTGGAGGGGGGGACCGCACATGGCTAAGGAACGATCCGTAGATCAACTTGTGTGTACTAGGGTGCCCCCTGCCCCCGTATATAAAGGAGCAAGGGGGGTGCAGCCAGCCAAGGAGGAGGCGCGCCGGAGGAGTCCTACTCCCACCGGGAGTAGGACTCCCCCCCCTTTCCTAGTTGGATTAGGACTTGGGGGGAGGGAAAGAGGATAGGGGGGGCACCGCCCCCCCTTCCTTGTCCTATTCGGACTATGGGGGAGGGGGTGCGCGGCCTGCCCTGGCCGGCCCTCCTCTTCTCCCTCATGGCCCACTAAGGCCCATTAACCCCCGGGAGGGTTCCGGTAACCCCCCGGTGTTCTGATAAAATCCCGATTTCACCCGAAACTATTCCGATGTCCAAACATAGGCCTCCAATATATCAATCTTTATGTCTCGACCATTTCAAGACTCCTCGTCATGTCCGTGATCACATCCGGGACTCCAAAAAAAATGTCGGTACATCAAAACTTATAACTCATAATAAAACTGTCATCGTAACATTAAGCGTGCGGACCCTACGGGTTCAAGAACTATGTAGAGATGACCTAGAACTATTCTTGGTCAATAACCAATAGCGGAACCTGGATGCCCATATTGGTTCCTACATATTCTACGAAGATCTTTATCGGTCAAACCGCATAACAACATACATTGTTCCTTTGTCATCGGTATAAATATTTGCCCGAGATTCGATCGTCGGTATCCAATACCTAGCTCAATCTCGTTACCAGCAAGTCTCTTTACTCGTTACGTAATGCATCATTCCGTAACTAACTCATTAGCAACATTGCTTGCAAGGCTTATAGTGATGTGCATTACCGAGAGGCACCAGAGATACCTCTCCGACAATCAAAGTGACAAAACCTAATCTCGAAATATGCCAACCCAACATGTACCTTTGGAGACACCTGTATTACTCTTTTATAATTACCCAGTTACGTTGTGACGTTTGGTAGCACCCAAAGTGTTCCTCCGGTAAACGGGAGTTGCATAATCTCATAGTTACAGGAACATGTATAAGTCATGAAGAAAGCAATAGCAATATACTAAACGATCAACTGCTAGGCTAACGGAATGGGTCATGTCAATCACATCATTCTCTAATGATGTGATCCCATCAATCAAATGACAACACATGTCTATGGTTAGGAAACATAACCATCTTTGATTAATAAGCTAGTCAAGTAGAGGCATACTAGTGACGTTGTGTTTGTCTATGTATTCACACATGTATTATGTTTCCGGTTAATACAATTCTAGCATGAATAATAAACATTTATCACGATATGAGGAAATAAATAATAACTTTATTATTGCCTCTAGGGCATATTTCCTTCATTATATTGTTGATTCTAAAGTTACTATTCACACTGATCATGCTGCTATTAAATATCTTATGGAAAAGAAAGATGCTAAGCCTAGACTTATTAGATTGGTTCTCTTGCTCCAAGAATTTGATTTGCATATTACTGATAGAAAGGGAGCTGAGAACCCCGTTGCAGACAACTTGTCTAGGTTAGAGAATGTTCTTGATGACCCACTAACTATTGATGATAGCTTTCCTGATGAACAATTAGCTATCATAAATGCTTCTCGTACTGCTCCATGGTATGCTGATTATGCTAATTACATTGTTGCTAAATTTATAACACCTAGTTTCACATTCCAACAAAAGAAAAAGTTCTTCTATGATTTAAGACATTACATCCGGGATGACCCACACCTTTATAAAGAAGGAGTCGATTGTGTTATTAGACGCTGTGTACCGAGCATGAACAGGATAGATCTCACGCAAGTGTCACTCCAAACCATATGGAGGACACCACGCCGGAGATAGAACTGCACATAAGGTATTGCAATCCGTTTATATTGGCCTACTCTCTTCAAAGATGCACGAAGTTTGTCGTGTCTTGTGATGAATGTCAAAGAATTGGTAATATTAGTAGACGCCAAGAAATGCCTATGAATTATTCTCTTGTTATTGAACCGCTTGATGTTTGAGGCTTTGATTATATGGGACCTTTTCCTGCCTCTAATGGATATACGCATATTTTAGTTGATGTTGGTTACGTTACTAAGTGGGTAGAAGCTATTCCAACTAGTAGTGCTGATCATAACACCTCTATTAAGATGCTTAAAGAAGTTATTTTTTCGAGGTTTGGAGTCCCTAGATATTTAATGACTGATGGTGGTTCACATTTTATTCATGGTGCTTTCCGTAAGATGCTTGCGAAGTATGATGTTAATCATAGAATTGCATCTCCTTATCACCCACATTCTAGTGGTCAAGTAGAGTTGAGTAATAGAGAGATCAAATTAATTTTGCAAAAGATTGTTAATAGATCTAGAAAGAATTGGTCCAAGAAACTTGATGATGCATTATGGGCCTATAGAACTGCATATAAAAATCCTATGGGTATGTCTCCGTATAAAATGGTTTATGGAAAAGCATGTCACTTACCTCTCGAACTTGAACATAAGGCATATTGGGCCATTAAAGAGCTCAACTATGATCTCAGACTTGTCGGTGAGAAGAGGTTATTTGACATTAGCTCAATTGATGAATGGAGAACCCAAGCCGATGAGAATGCCAAGTTGTTTAATGAAAAAGTCAAAATATGGCATGACAAAAGGATACAAAAGCATGAGTTTAACGTAGGTCATTATGTGTTGCTATTCAACTCTCGATTAAGATTTTTGCAGAAAACTTCTCTAAATGGGAAGGTCCTTACGCTATCAACCGTGCCATAAAAATCAACAACTTCAAGCCACAACCAAGGTGGTGAACGATCAAAGAAACAAACATTATATCTCGTAACCATATAAATGTTGAAACTAATATTATTGAAACAAAAACCTCGGATGAATATATAAGGGACACTTTCCAGAACGTTTCAGACTCCGAAAAGGAATTGGTATGTGGTACGGTAAGTAAACCGACTCCAAAACAGTTCTAATAGCAATTTTTCTCCATTTTGGAATATTTAAGAATTTAGGAAAATAAGAACTAGTCCAGGAAGGACACGAGGCCTCCACGAGGGTGGAGGGCGCGCCACCCATACTAGGCACGCCCCCCGCCTTCTCGGCACCTCGTGTGCCTTCCGGACTCCGCTTTCTTGCACAATACTTCTCTTGGTCGGTAAAACTTCATTATATAATCTCCCGAAGGTTTTGACCAACGTATCACGCAAAATTCTTCTATTTTCGTTTCGAGCTGTTTTTCTGACAGATCTAGAGCACCATGAAGTCTCCAAGCGCTCCCAAGGACAAGTTTTTCGAGAGGGTTATCAACCCCTATCTCGCGGAGGTGCTGCAACACCCTCAAGCCATTGAGATGCGTGAGGGGGTGCTGCACATCCGCGATGTGGAGGGACCAAGGCATACCGGAAGCGTGGAGACAAAGCTCGAAGCTATGGAAGAACAAGTTTTCAAGTGCCAAGGGATGGTGGAGCGTGGACTTACCGCCAACCAGATGATGATCGCGGAATTCCCCAACAACCACAAGCTCGACGCCAAGAACATTGGGGAGACCATCTTCAAGCTTCATGAGAAAATCGAGCACCTCCAAGCCCAGATCTATGACCTACAAAACCAAAAATGTGAGTATGAATATAGATTCAAGGGGATGAGTTTGGCTGCAGATTTGAGGATCCCGGAGAGTCGATCATCCTTCTATGATGGTGAGCCTATGCCTTGGAAGACGGACGACAAGCGTACATCATCAACAACTCCTTCACCACATCCGAGGACATAATCACATGGGTATGGGCACTCCCCTTGGCAACTACCAAGCTTGGGGAGGTGCCCCAGATCATATCACCATCACACTCCTATCTTTACCGCTTTACTTAGTTCGATCCTTTTGGTAATATCTTTGATCTAGTAGAATAAAGCTTTGGTATGAATTAGTTTTGAGTTTTGCTTTGTGATCTCTATGTAATCGAGTCCGTGAGCTTTATATAATAAAGATTAGTGTTTGAGTCAAGGGCTTTGCTATCTTGCTATGATCTTGAGAAAATAGAAAGAGTAAAAATAATAAAAGAGTTCACATTGATCTTATGGATTGTAATGACTTCACACATAGAGATTATGAGGCTTAAAAGTTGTTGAGAGTTGACAAACATAGTTTTGGTCATCGTTGCAATTAATAGGAAGTAATAAAGAAGGGACATTTACATCTATGCCCCCAATTTGCGCCCACTCTCAGATTTACCCCTAATTTCAAAGCTCGCTCAAATTTGCCCTCCGCCGTTAGGTGCACTTACGTAAATGCCCTTCGCGTTGCTATCGTCTCGTCAAAGCCGGTCAAAGGGCATTGACCGTCCTGAAAAAATAGCAATAAAATCTAAAAATCTGAAAATTTGTGAGATCAAAGTTACTCAGTTCGCAAGGTGCGTGCAAATTTTCGCCTTGTTTGGGCATTCCAGAACTCGTAAAAGGAAAAACAATAAATATGTAAGCCTCGTGAACAAGAATTCAAAAATAGCAAGAAAATTCAAAAAATATGAAATTTTTGGCATCAAAGAGACTATGGTCTACAATCAGCGTGCAAATTTTTGTTATGTTTGGACATTGAGGGCTTGTGGAGAAAATAAAATTTGGCTCGGGAAAAAACTTAGGAAAAAATGACTATTTTGTTTTTTCTTGCTAGTGCTCCTCGCATGTCATTTGATCACAAAAACTTGCAAGCACCTTGTGCACCCAAGCCTCTTTGATGTCAAAAAATTTCATATTTTTTGAATTTCCTTGCTATTTCATTTCAAATTTACTGTTCACAAGCGTGCATATTAACTGTTTTTCCTCGCCACGAGCTCCTGGAATGTCCAAATAGCATGAAAATTTGCACGCACCTTGCGCACATGAGTTTCTTCGATCTCACAAAATTTTATATTTTTTTAAATTTTTTTGCTATTTTTTCAGGGCGGTCAAAGTTGCTTGACCGGACGGTAACGGTGCAGAAGGGCATTTCTGTAAGGGCACCTAACGGCGGAGGGGCAAATTTGAGTAGGCTTTCGAATTAGGGGTATATCTGGTTAGGTGGTTCAAGTTAGGGACAGAAATGCAAATGGCCCAATAAAGAAAGAGAGGTTTTCACATATAAATATACTATCTTGGACATCTTGTATGATTGTGAGCACTCATTAAAGTATGACATGTTAAAGAGTTGATGTTGGACAAGGAAGACAACGTAATGGGTTATGTTATCTCACATATTAGTTAAAGTATATTGTCATGGATCGTCCAACATGTTGAGCTTGCCTTTTCCCTCATGCTAGCTAAAATTCCTTGCACCAAGTAGAGATACTACTTGTGCTTCCAAATATCCTTAAACCCGTTTTTGCCATGAGAGTCCACCATACCTACCAATCGATTGAGTAAGATCCTACAAGTAGGTTGTCATGTTGCAAGAAATAAAAATTGCTCTCTAAATATGTATGACTTATTAGTGCGGAGAAACTAAGATTTATACGATCGTATGATATGGAAGTAATAAAAGCGATGGACTGCATAATAAAGGTTCATATCACAAGTGGCAATATAAAGTGACGTTCTTTTGCATTAAGATTTCGTGCATCCAACCCTAAAAGCACATGACAACCCCTGCTTCCCTCTGCAAAGGGCCTATCTTTTACTTTATATCTTTTACATTATGCAAGAGTCAAGGTGATCTTCACCTTTCCCTTTTTCATTTTATCCTTTTGGCAAGCACCTCATGTTGGAAAGATCCTGATATATATAACCAATTGGATGTAAGTTTGCATGAACTATTATTGTTGACATCACCCAAAGGTGAATTGGGAGGCTAAATTATAAGCCCCTATCTTTCTCTGTGTCCGACTAAAAGTCCAGAACCATAAGTATTGCGTGAGTGTTAGCAATTGTAGAAGACTACATGATAGTTGAGTATTTGGACTTGCTGAAAAGCTCTATTCTTGACTCTTTCTGATGTTATGATAAATTTTAATTTCTTCAATGAATGAGATTATAGTTTGTTAGTTCTCAATGAAGTTTCTGAACCATACTTGACATTGTCAATAGATTGTTACTTGAGCATAAGAAATCATATGACAAAATCTATATATGTTGCTGTTATAAGAATGATCATGATGCCCTCATGTCCGTATTTTATTTTTATCGACACCTCTATCTCTAAACATATGGACATATTTTTCAATATCGGCTTCCGCTTGAGGACAAGGGAGGTCTATGCTTGGGGGAGTTGATACGTCCATTTTGCATCATGCTTTTATATCGATATTTATTGTATTATGGGCTGTTATTACACGTTATGTCACAATACTTATGGCTATTCTCTCTTATCTTACAAGGTTTATCATGAAGAGGGAGAATGCCGGCAGCTGGGATTCTGGGCTGGAAAAGGAGCAAATATTGGAAACCTATTCTGCACAGCTCCAAAAGTCCTGAAACTCCACGAAAGTCATTTTTGGAATTAATAAGAATTATTGAGTGAAGAAAGTACCAGAGGGGCCCACACTGCCACGAGGCTGGGGGCGACCCACCCCTACTAGGCGCCCCTCGCCTCGTGGGTTCCTGGTGGCCTCCGTGCCCATCTTCGCTATATGAAGGCTTTTACCTCGAAAAATCATAAGCAAGCTTACGGGATTTAAACTCCGCCACCATGAGGCGGAACCTTGGCGAACTAATCTAGGGCTCCATGAGCTGTTCTCGCCGGGAAACTTCCTCCGGGAGGGGGAGAACATCGCCATCGCTATCACCAATGATCATCTCATCGAGGGGGTCAATCTCCGCCAACATCTTCATCAAGACCATCTCCTCTCAAACCCTAGTTCATCTCTTGTATCCAATCTTGTATCAAAACCACAAATTGGTACCTATGGGTTTCTAGTAGTGTTGATTACTCCTTGTAGTTGATGCTAGTTGGTTTATTTGGTGGAAGATCATATGTTCAGATCCTTAATGGATATTAATACTCCTCTGACCATGAACATGAATATGCTTTGTGAGTAGTTATGTTTCTTCCTGAGGACATGGGTGAAGTCTTGCTATTAGTAGTCATGTGAATTTGGTATTCGTTCGATATTTTGATGAGATGTATGTTGTCTCTCCTCTAGTGGTGTTATGTGAACATCGACTACATGACACTTCACCATTATTTGGGCCTAGAGGAAGGCATTGGGAAGTAATAAGTAGATGATGGGTTGATAGAGTGACAGAAGCATAAACCCTAGTTTATGCGGGTCTTCGTAAGGGACTGATTTGGATCCATATGTCTCATGTTGTGGTTAGGTTTACCTTAATACTTCTTTTGTAGTTGCAGATGCTTGCAATAGGGGTTAATCATAAGTGGGATGTTTGTCCAAGAAAGGGCAGTACCCAAGCACCGATCCACCCGCATATACGCGAATCATATGAGCGTGATGAAAACTAGCTTGACGATAATTCCCATGTGTCCTTGGGATCACTTTTCTCATTATAAGAACTTGTCCAAGCTTGTCCTTTGCTATAAAAAGGATTGGGCCACTTTGCTGCACCTTATTTACTTTCATTGCTTGTTACCCGTTACAAATTATCCTATCACAAAACTATCTTTACCGACAATTTCAGTGCTTGTAGAGAATACCTTACTGAAAACCGCTTGTCATTTCCTTCTGCTCCTCATTGGGTTCGACACTCTTATTTATCGAAAGAACTACGATAGATCCGCTATACTTGTGGGTCATCAGCCCGCGTGCCCCTCCTAGGGAGTCTGAATAGGACAAGGAGGAGGGGGCGATGTCCCCTTCCCTTTCCCTCTACCTCTCCTTCCTGGTCCCTCCGGTGGAGAAATGAAAGGGGGCGAATCCTACTTGGACTAGGAGTCCAAGTAGGACCTATTGGGGATATTACCACTAGGTGTAAACCGGCCAGCCTGGGCCGGGTTAACTTCATTAGTGGTATATAAAGAAAGGCCCAAGGCCCGTAGTCGGTTTAGAACTTGTAGCCGTAAACCGCCTGATGTATAACTTGTATTGTAAGTTAGAATAGAGAGATACCAACCGGATACGAGTATGAACTGGTTGGGACTCTATGAACCGACAAGGCCACCCGTATATAAGGGGACGACCCGCGACGGTTCAAGGACGATAACCACAACTCGAGCCTAGGCGGCTTGTTTGCTCCCTAGCCATCGAGACCACATCAATTCCATCACAACTAGACGAGGCTTTTACCTTCATCGGCGGGCCGAACTAGTATAAAACCCTTGTGTCTTTGTGTCCGCTTTAACCCCTTCAAGTAAACTCAGAGCGATGGCTCCACGACTAAGTCCTTTCGCTAGGACATCCGCCGTGACAAATCCACGACGCTTGGCGCCACCGTGGGGCTATCGCACGATGGTTTGACGATCTTGGAGGGCAAGCTCAAAGGACTCAAGGCTACGCCGTGGCCGGATGACCAAAAGTCGCCGCAGCCGGATCTACATCGACGACGCAGATGGGGTCCCGAGGCCGATTCGATTGAGTACGGGTACCGGGTCCCTTTGGCGGCATACACGCTTTCATCGGCAAGATCGGGAGCTCGACCTGAGCCGACATCTGCACCGACCTCGCCGAGACGGCTCAACGGCGAGACCTACCCAGGCTAAACAGCTGAAGCGTGTCTTCGCTGGGGTCATCCACGAGGAGAACATGACGCCGTTCGTAACACGGCAGGAGACCGCTGCTTATTCCGCGATTTAATCTTCAACAGAGAAACCGAATCATTGTACCAGCCATGTGACGATATGATCGGGGCTGTTCCGATGGCAACAGATTCCGGACCCCCAAGCTAGATCAACCGGGTTGGAATATTCATGGCCGGTACGCAGGCAGCGAATCACTCTTCAACCGCTGCAGCAATGCTTTCCGGATCAGCAGCGGAGCGGCAAGAGGGGCGGAGGCCCGAGCGCCCGCCGTTCAAGTTCTATCGCACCTGTTTGATGCACTAGCTGCGCCATGGCGGAGGACAACCCGACGGATCAGAGGCCCATAATATTGCGAAGGTGAAGGAGCAGATCACGCAGCCAAAGCGGATCTAGCGCGTAAAGGAGCGGATGGCTGCAGAGCGGGCCGCCTGACGCCTGTGCCTACAAACTCATGCTTGACCAGAGTGCTTCGCAGGAGTTGTTGAAGCGGAAGTATAGATCACGCCTACCGTTAGGGTTTGATCCCAGAAATCTCTTTCAGACCCCAGGGGCTGGGCCCAGTAATCCACCCCAGCATCGGGAGGCAAACCGGATTGAGGCACCAGGGCCAGGGGCAACGGTCCAACCTCGCCTGATGGAGCCTCCTCAGCAGAATGCCGTGTTCCCCCCTCCGGTTCAGACACCCCCAGGCCATTATTCTAATCCCATGGACAACCTTGTCGCAGCCGCCGCGCGATTGGAGGCTATCCCAGTCGAAGGGGACTCACCGCAAGCGGTCGAGACGCGCCGGGTTAAGGAGCCCGACTGCACCGATTCAGCAGAGGCATATTCATACAGCCTTGATCGGATTCATTCTACGCCTGTCCCAAGCAGGAGCTATAGCAGCGCATGGATGAACCGCCATATCAAGCAATGCGCTGGACCGTGAAGCAGCCCGTGGCAATAACTCGACAGTGGCGTTCGCGATGCTCGGGAGGTGGTGGACCGGCCCGCACGGCGGAGGCCGAATTGGCAGCGCAGATGACGCAGCCAACTTACGCCGTCCGCCTACCACCTTCGCTGACCGAGTCGATCCGCTTTAAGCGGTGCCTGTTTGATCCCCGCTGCGCAATGTACGCATGCCTAAGGACTTCAAGGGTCCGCGCAAGGTGCCGAATTACACCGCCGATTTGTCCCCTGAAGCGTAGGTAGAAAGTTATGAGATGGCCATGGAGATGCTAGACGTGGATGAGACTGCGTGTGCAAAGTACTTCACCATGATGCTTGAAGGCACGGCTCATACTTGGTTGAAGAGCCTACCGCCCAACTCTATCAGCTCATGGGCCCAGTTACGGGCCCGGTTTATCCAGAATTTCAAGGATACATGTAAGCAGCCCAAGTCCATAGTAGACCTAGCGGCTTGTGTCCAAGAGGAAGGGGAGTCAACGACCCGTTGGGTACGCCGTGTTTCGAGATTTTGCACTCTCTCGACAGATCAACGCCGACTCGCAATCTTAACCCTAGAAGGCAATCGCCGTTTGAGCCTTTAAATTGAAATTGGGGCGCATGAAGCGGTTCAGAATGACATGGGAACCCTCATGGCCGCGTTGGTGAAGTATGCTGATTCAGACAGTAACAAGGATCCCGAGGCTGATGATGATGAAGCAGGGAAGGGAAAGAAGAATGGCAACTCCAAGGGGCAGCAGTACAAACCGGCGGGTCATGGAAACGGAGGCAAGCGCAAAGCGGATGGCAACATGGATATCGTGGCCAATACTAATGCACAGGACAGGGGGCAGCGGCGCAGAGGCAAAGTGAGTCGCAATGGGGGTCCCAATCCTAATGCGAGCCGTTTGAATTACTTGTTGAATCAACCTTGCCCTAAGCACGGGACGGCGAGTCGCCACTACCCATCTCTCGAAAGATTGTTATATTATGCAGAGTTCAAAATTCTAATGCCTTCCGTGCGACCAGGGTCGTGGCGGTTCATGATCCGGTTTCACGGGCCGGTCACGATGGAGCTTCCGGTTCAGTCTTAATCGTGGCGGTCACAATAATCCGAATAATCGAACGGCCAAAGAGCAGCAACAGCAGCGGGTTATCGAGCCAACCAAAGCAGTTGAACAATGGGCAATATCATGTTTTCACGACTAGCTTGGATAAGCGCGCCGAAACTTCACAAGCGCCAGCAGGAACTCGTTGAACCGCCTTGCCGCGTTATTTACGCTGGTCGAGCAGCCTATCGTCTGGAGCAGAGGACCATCCTCCCCGGTTGATAATCCGGCCAGCTAGCATTGGTGGTAGACCCTCGTGGGGGTTATAAGTTCACCAAGGTACTTATGGATGAGGAAGCAGATAACATACTATATTATGAAACTTTCCGCCGCATGGGTCTAATGCATAAGGATCTCGCATCGTCAATACAAAGTGTTCCACGGTGTAGTACCAGGCAAATCTGCATATCCTATCGGTAAGATAGCCCTGGATGTGGCTTTTGGAGACGAGCACGATTCCCGGTCTGAAAAACTAACCTTTGAGGTAGTGAAGATCCGGACTCCATACACGCCTTGTTTGGGCGGCCGGCTTATGCTAAGTTCATGGCACGACCTTGTTATATCTACTTTCAGCTCAAAATGCCGGGTTACAAGGGAACGATAACGGTGCATGGAAGCCGCCGGGTCGCTTTGGAATGTGAGGAAGGTGACGCAGCTTATGCAGAGGCGGTCTATGCCACGGAGGAGTTGAAGTTCTATAAGGACAATGTTGATCCGGCAGATATGACCCCTTTAAAGAAACCAACTACAAAGCATGAATCGGATCTGAAGTTTAAATCGGCAGCTGAGACCAAACTTGTTGATTTCGTGCCAGGCGATTCGTCCAAGCAGTTCACGGTCAGTGCCAACCTGGATCCCAAATAGGAAAGCGTGCTCATCGAGTTCATCCGTGAGAATCGACATCTTTGCATGGAAGCCATCCGACATGCCGTGTACCGAGGAACTCGCGAGCACACACTTAATGTGGATCCTAAGTATAAACCGTGAAACAGTTCCTCCGCCGGTTTAACGAAGAAAGGCGCAGCCATTGATAAGAAGTGGCCAGGCTTTTGGCAGCCGGCTTTATCATTGAAGTGTTTCATCCGGAGTGGCTTGCTAATCCGTGCTGGTCCTAAGAAAACGGCACTTGGCGATGTGTGTGGATTACACAGATCTTAACAAGGCCTCGTCCAATGGATCCTTTTGCCCTCCCCGCATTGATCAGATTATTGATGCCACAAAGAGGTTGTGAGCGTTTAAGTTTTTGGATGCGATACTCGGATATCATCGATCAAAATGGCGGTTAAGGACTAGGAGAAAACAGCGCTTATAACTCCCTTTGGAGCCTTCGCTATGTATCTATGCCTTTCGGGCTCAAGAGCGCCTGTGCTACTTATCGGCGGTGTGTACAGATTGCTCGCATACACAGATCGCCGCTATGTGCATGCTTATGTGGATGATATTGTAGTGAAATCAAGACAAAAGGAGACACTGTGGATGATTTGAAGGAAACCTTGACAACTTGCACATTTACAAGATGATGCTTAATCCGCCAAGTGCGCTCTTTGGTGTTCCGCAGCAAGTTATTGGGGTTCCCGGTATCTAACAGAGGAATTGAGGCTAATCTGGAGAAAATTAAAGCTATTACTTCCTTGGCTAAACCGGTGTATCAATGATGTTCAAAGATTTGGCGGGCGGATCGCCAAGCTACCGAGCCGGTTTATCAGCCGCCTCGGAGAAAAGGCCATCCCTTTGTACCAGATGCTGAGGAAGACAGATAATTTCGTCTGGAGTCCGGCTGCTGATGAAGCATTTGAGGACTTAAAACGGCAATTGGCCAATCCGCCTGTTCTTGCGGCTCCGGTTGACAAGGAGCCGCTGTTGTTATATGTTGCAGCCAATGCTCGAGCAGTTAGCGTTGCTATTGTGGTGGAACGCAAGGAGGCAGGCAAGGAATATCCGGTTCTGCGGCGGTTTATTATATCGATGAGGTGCTTATTGAGTCCAAGCAAAGGTATCTCGCATTGGCAGAAGCTAGTCTATGGTGTTTTCATGGCCAGTCGGAAATTGAAGCAGTATTTCCAAGGGCACCCTATCACAGTGGTCAGTTCAGCTCCTTTGGGTGATATCATACAGAACCGGGAGGCGACTAGCCGGATTGCCAAATAGGCCATAGAGCTTGGGCCGCATGGACTAAAGTATATACCACGGACAGCGGTGAAGTGTAGGATCGGAAGTATGTCTAGAGGGGGGGTGATTAGACTACTTGACAACTTAAAAATTTAGCCTTTTGATTGGAGTAGTTCTTTAGCAAGTTCACAATGATAACCAAGTCAAGTATCACCCTACACATGCAATTCTAGAGTTGTGGCAGCGGAAAGTAAATTGCATGTATAGTAAATGAGAGGTGGAGAAGAGCAAACGCAATGGAGACACGGAGATTTTTTCTCGTGGTTCCGATAGGTGGTGCTATCGCCAATCCACGCTGATGGAGACTTCAACCCACGGAGGGTAACGGCCATGCGAGTCCACGGAGGGCTCCACCCACGAAGGGTCCACGAAGAAGCAACCTTGTCTATGCCATCATGGCTTACGCCCACGGAGGACTAGCCTTACTCGGGTAGATCTTCACGAAGTAGGCGATCTCCTTGCCCTTACAAACTCCTTGGTTCAACTCCACATCATGACGGAGGCTCCCAAGTGACACCTAACCAATCTAGGAGGCACCACCTCCAAAAGGTAATAGATGGGGTTGGTGATGATGAACTCCTTGCTCTTGTGCTTCAAATGATATCTCCCCAACACTCAACTCTCCTCACTGATTTGGCTGTGGTGGAGGAAGGGATTGAGTGGAAAGCAACTTGGAAAGACTAGAAATCAAGTTTCATATGGTGGGAGTGGAGCAACTTGATCTCAACACAAGGGTAGGTAGTTTTCTTCTCGTAAATGTAAGGTAGGAGTGGTAGTTCTTTCTCGATGGCTCTCTCCACTAATGAAGAGGAGGTGGAGGGTATTTATAGCCTCCACACAAAATCCAACTGCTACACACATTTGAGCAATCTCGGTCGACCGAAGTTGACAACTCGGTGGGACCGAAAGTTCAAATCTTAGAACGTTGGGATTTTCGTGGGACCGAAAATACAATCTCGGTTAGACCGATTCTTCCAAAGTCTAGGGTTTGCCAATCTCGGTGGGACCGACTTTCTCATCTCGGTGACACCGATTTGAGTACAGAAGGTTACAGAAGCTTGGCAACACCAATTTCGGAATGACCGAGTTTGGAATCGGAAAATCCGAGATTCTAGGGTTTTGGCTATATGGCTGAGGTGGTTCATCTCGGTGTGACTGAGTTTGGAATCGGTGGGACCGAGATTACTTATGAGTTTATGTTGGAATGAAAGATTGCTGATTGTTTGAGAGATAAATCACTAAGCACTTTAGAGCAACCAGATCATCATCATAACCTCATCCCCTTTAATAGTATTGGCTTTCCTATGGACTCAATGTGATCTTGGATCACTAAACCAAAATGGAGTCTTGAGCTTTTGCCAATGTTTTCCTTAGCATTTTGAGGGTCCACATCATCACCATTGCCATACCCATATCACTGAACTTTCTGAAATATTCTCAAGAAATGATTAGTTCAATGATATATATGTTGTTATTAATTACCAAAACCACCTGGGGATTAGTTGCACTTTCAATCTCCCCCTTTTTGGTAATTGATGACAACATATAGATCAAAGCTTCGACAAATGATATAATCAATGAATAACATCGTCGCTTTGAGAAGTATGTGATAAGCAAGAGCTCCCCTAAATTTGTGCATTATTTAAGATTTATGCTTGAATGCAAATGCACAATCGATTAGGATCATGGGTTACTCTTCCATGTCACATACATCTTGGTGGAGCGCACAAAATGATAAGAATGAATATCATGCACCCAATCACCAAGACATGAGTAAATGATCATACAAGATATGAATGGAATATGATAGACATCAAGCACACATTAAGCACAAGATGATCAAGCACTCATCAAGATAGAGCAAACGAGTATCAAACACACGAAGTATCTCAAAGAACTCAAAAAGTATCTCAAGGAAAACCGCAAACGAAAGAGCAAAACGAGCACTCTCTCTCTCGAAGCCCTATGATCTATACACTTTTCCCTTTGGCAACAAGTTACCAAAAGTTCGAAGGTATAGAGCTAATCGCCACTCGGGACTCGCCGGCGGCTCTGTCTGCGTCGATGGAGTGGAGATGGCTGCATCTGCAAAGCTTCGCTGAAGTCTGTGGAGCTGGAGGAGTGGATACTGGAGCTGGTGCCGAACCGATGGAGCTGTAGGAGGTGCTGATGTGGTAGCCCCGGGATCTCGACAATCGAATAGCAGCTGATCTGGCTTTAGGGCACTGCAGCAGCTGCTCATAGTCATCCCGACCATGTCACCTTCCATCTCCTTCATAAGTTCTCGCTTTCTCCTCTTAGCTTCCTCGATATCCGCATCAAGCTTGTTGACGGTGACCTGCACTTCACCACTTTGACGCCCGTGAGCATGGAACTTATCCTCAACGATCCTCTCAAGGCTCTCCCGAGATTGCACTATGCTGGCCAAAGCGTAGCTCAATTCTCCGAGTGGCTTCAAGAAGTTGTTCTGCAACACTCTTGGGCTTTGCTGCTGCTTCCTTCTCGGCTTTAGCTTGTTTAGCAGCTTCAGACTTAGCATGTCCTTCCACAGACGTGGGAGCATTCTCACCATCACAACCTCGTTGTCTTCATGTTCAGCTGCAAGGGCAAGTGGGGTCTATCCAACAGTAGGTGTCCGTGCCAAACTTGGCATTAATGAGCATCCGAATATGCGAGCAAACCCACACGACCTTCTTTTGGTCACCGCTGTCCTCTTGATAGTCTCAACTATCGTGTCCATCACCTTAAAAGGTGTCTTCGATCTAGAATGTGCAGCATGTTGATAGAGTACCTCTTATCATGCGGTGGTCCTCGACTTAGGCATCAAAGTATGCCTCGTAATGGTGTTGGTGGTTGGGAGACCTGCTCAAGATAGTAGACTGATCCAAGCTTCCAAATCTCTACATCCTTCTCATCAACCTCATTATACATGTTCTTCATCGACTCGTGATTTTTCTTCGAATGCCATACACATCAATGTCATCTTCCTTGAAACAGTGCATTCAGCAATGCTCTCCATTCCTCAACAGAGATGAAATCTACGCCTCTCATCATCCATACAATCCTCGCCATCCGATAGAAGTGTGCGGTGGCATAGAACCGCATGATCATCTCATCGCTCCAGCAATCAACCCGACCAACAAACTCGCAATCCCACAAGCAAAGAAGCTTTCATGCACATGTGGGAAGTAGTCTCGTGTTTTCACTGCCGATGTATTTCCAAATAACGATCTTGTGTCAAGAATAATTGGCTTCTTGTCCATGAGCACTGCCTCATAAAAGTCTTGTTGCTCTCTTGTGTGGAATCTTGGGTCAATCGCTGTTCTTCTCCTCGCCGCATATGGATCTGCTTTGCCTCCATAGCCTCGAGTCCTTTGTCCTTTCTCTCCTTCATATTTTCAGCTCGAGGATGAGCTTCATTATGAACTCGCAGTTTCGTCTTAGCTTGAGCAGTAACATGAGCCTCATCATCCGATTCTCGCAGTGGCACATTGTCCTTTTCTTTTCTCAAGCGGTATGTTCTCACAGCCTTCCCGGGCTTGGCAGCTGGTTTGGCTTGGGCTGCCTTTTGCCGGAGCTGAAGCCTTAGCTTTAGGAGGTGCTCCTGCCTCGATGGCATCACCCATCAACTTCGCTTCGAGGTGGCTGAGGTGCTTCCTCATCGTAATCATCATCATCATCGCCGCCTCTCTTCATGAACTTTCCTCTTCCTCTTGGAAGTCTTCTTGATCTTGCCGGAGGTTTCTTCCATGCTGAGCTTCAGGCAACAGAGGATTTCTTGACCTTATCGGTGCCTTTCTTGGTTTGTTGCCTTTGATGCTCTTTTGGCAACCACCTTCCTCTTTGGTTTAGAAGTTATTTCCTCATCAAGAATGAAGTCTCAATCTTCCTCATCTGAGTTCCTCTTCCTCCCGGCCCCGTGGCAGCAGCAGCAGTCCACTTGGAGTGCTTTCTCCATCATCTGAAAACTGCTTGCTTCGGACTTGTAGCTGCCTCTCGAATCTCAACGGCATCTCGCACTGTTCGATCATCACTTCCTTCGCATATGTCCGACAACCTCGTGAATAGAGGGGTATGGGCGAATAGAAGAGTTATCACAAACCGCAGAGGATTTTGCAAAAGAATGAGTTCAAACTTTAGTTTTAGGTTTTCACAGAATACATGTCGGTCTCGACCGAGTCTATCAATTCGTGAAACCAAATGTCTAAATGCACCACATACACCACTTTCGGTTGGACCGAAATGGGTTTCGGTCTAGCCGAGACACTTAGGGTTTCACTAAATCTTCACTTCGTCTTACCGATTTGCACAACTCGGTTTCACCGAAAAGTGCAGTGCAATGGCCAGAGGCCAAATCGGTCAGTCCGAAAATGCAGAATCGGTCACACCGAGATGTGTTCGGCGGAAACCTAACCCTAAAATTTTCACTCGAAATTTGTTCTATGATCTAAACAGCTGGATAGGGAGATCTCAAACTTGGCAAGAATCATGGCAACACCTATCGTGCATAGAATCAGCGATTGGAACACGAGAGGGATGAAGCTCACCCAATGCGGTGGAGCTTCACTACGGCGGCAACGGTGCGGTGCGAAGGACCGTTGACGGCGATGGAGACTCATGGCGAGGGCGCACAAAGCGACGGCGGAGACGATCCGAGACCAAGGCGACGGCAGCGAAGAGTTTTGAGGGCGAGGCGCTTGAAGAAGTAATCAACGCGCTCGCCCCTCGAGTATATATACCTTCGGTTGTCGGTGGGACCGAAGTTTGAAACTCGGTGGGACCGAGATGGTTAATCGCGTGCGATTACACACATCGGTCACGCCGAAATTGAAACTCGGTTTCACCGAGGTGAAAACCTAGATCAATCCAAGTGATCTCGGTCTGTCCGATTTGAATATATCAGTTTGACCGAAAGTACTTAGAAGGTTTTGGAAGTTAGGCTTTTGACGGATCGGTGGCTCCGAGTGCTCCTCACTCGGTCTCGTCCAAAAAGTCTTGTTCAAAGTTTGTGATATAAGCATGAATAGAGTTTGAGACAAGAAAGCATAGATAGCTAGGGGGAAAACTTAGGCATTCTTGTCCATCCATTTGGTCAAAAAGAAAGAAAACCATAAAGACCAAAGCAACAAATGGATGTCCTCGAATGGATAAAATCATGCATCCAACATGCTCACACAATAAGATAGCAAATGAAATATGTGTCAAACATGCACAAACAAAACACTAACAGCTAGCACACAATTTGGCGATGACTAGGTCATCTATATATGAGTATATTGACTTAGGAGTCAAATGAGAACATTTGATCATAGGTCATACTCATCGCTTAAGCACAAGTGGGGTTACCACTTTTCCATAAAGCATTAATGTGTTCACATCATTAGAAGATGCTTTAGCTCATTTCTTTAGAGCAAAGCTCCCCTTGATGTGAGAACCCTTTTAAAGGGTCAAACTAACCTTGGGTTGTCGTTGAAGACTTCATGTAGATGTTGAAGATGTGGATGCTCAATGTTGATGAAGATCATCAAGAGTTGGGAGCAATCCTTTGATTCGGCACTTTCAATACCTACATGGGTTAGTCCCACAAGGAACAAACAAGAATATCCATGGACATAGATTGAAGTTCACAATAGATGATGTCCATGAAAGCAATGATTACCTTGTCCCTTGACTTACCAACATGAGGGTTTGTGACTCCATGAACTAGTGCAAGATGTGGAAGTTGATTGCACAAGTCCTTGCCAAAATGAATATGAGTGAAGTATGTTGGCGGAGTCACCTCAAGAACTCTCTAGTTCTTCTTCTTCGATCCACATCATCTTGATGGGAATCCTTGGGGTAGTAGTTGAGCTCGTTGAAGTAGAACTTGAAGTTGCCTTGGGAACCCACTTGACCATGGCCTTGGGTGCTTCAATGAATGCATCAATCTCCTCTTGAAGCTTGTCCTTGCCTTTTAGCTTGTGGTCTTGTGGTGGAAGGTCATCTTGAGCTTGTTCCTCATTGGAAGAAGTAGGATCATACTTCTTCTCTTGAGAGACAAACTTTGGAGGATATTGACCTTCTTCCCATTCAACACCCTCGGCGTTGAACTTTCGCTCAAAACCAATTCCTTGATTCTTCCGTGTCTTCCTTGTTTGCGAACAATTTCTCAAAGCTCTTGCTTCCGCAAGACTCTTGTAGACACCTTTCTATAATCCCTTTCAATAGACTATTTTCTTGCTCAAGTGAAACTTGGCTTGAAACATTGTTAGTGGAATCAAGAGAATTACTAGAAGTAACAACATTTGATTTAACATGATTATTGTTACTACTAGATGAAGAATTTTTCTTATGCTTGTCATGCTTAGTTTTAATAGGTGGCAAGAAATTAGACAAGAGAAGTCGCTTTGGCAAGATATGAAGAACTCTTCTTTCAAGATCGCCATTGATAGCTTTTAGAAACTCATGCTCTTGCTCTAGATTGAGCTTCTCGAAGCGTAGCTTCTCATGAGATCTTAGGAGCTCTCTATGATCTTCTTGAGTTGTTTCATGAGCTAACTTAAGAGTGTTTAGTTCTTTAGTTAGACGCTCAATCTCCTTCATAGCATTGTCATTCGACTCATCTCGACTATAAAGACTACTAGCATGTTCATCATTACTAAGCTCACTAGATTTATCATGTAAAAGCTCATCTTCACCAAGCAAGTCATCCTCATCACTATCAAAGTCAATAAATTCAGGATGTGATACCTTGGGGCCTTTTGCCATGAAGCATCTTCCAATTCCCTCATTTGGTGAATCAAATATGTCATAGGAGTTGGAGTTGGAGGATACGAGAGCAAGACCGCAACACCTTCATCTTGATCAGATTCGAGTTGGAGTGATAGCTTCTTTCGAGTGATTGTCGGAGTCGGAGCCGAAACCCATTCACCAACATGAGCTTGATGTTTTCTTCTTGTGTAGCTCCTTGATGACTTGTCCTTCCTTTCCTAATCCTTGCTTCTCCGAGAGGATCTTCGCTCATAACGATCATCTTTACTCCTTCTCTTTTTCGAGGCGACTCTTCTCTTGAGCTTCTTCTTCTTGGAGATTCTTCTTCTCTTGTGGGGAGTCGAACACTCATTTGAGTAGTGTCCGGTCTTCCACAATTGTAGCAGCTTCGATCACGACTAGAAGATCTCCTTTCATCATATGATCTAGACTTTGAGCTTCTTTCCTTGCTTCTACTCTTGTAGAATTTGTTGAAGTTCTTCACCATTAGGCTTATCTCTTCATTGGAAACTAGCTTGTCACTTGAGGATGTGGGAGCTTCAACTGCAGCTTTGTAAGCACCACTTGACTTGTTGTGAAGCTCTTCCTTATCTTTAAGTGTCATCTCATGAGCAACAATCCTTCCAATGACTTCGTAGGCTTGAGATCTTTGTAGTTTGGCATCATTTGGATCAAAGTGCACACGGTGTCATACTTTCCATCCAAAGCTCTGAGAATCTTCTTGATGATGAATCGGTCGGTCATTTCTTCGCTTCCTAAACCTGCCATCTCATTGGTGATGAGAGCAAGCCTAGAGTACATTTCAGCGACTCCTTCACCTTCCTTCATCTTGAACTTGTCAAGTCGACCTTGAAGAACATCTAGCTTTGATTCCTTCACGGACTCGGTACCTTCGTGCATTTCACCAAAGTATCCCAAATCTCTTTTGCATTCTCAAGACGGCTGATCTTGTTGAACTCCTCGACACAAAGCATTGAAGAGAATGTCACAAGCTTGAGCATTGTTCAGAACATCCGCAACTCATCCGCAGAGCTTCGCGATCCGAACTTTTCCTTCTTCAAGAACTCACCTTGCAAGCCAACACAAATAATGCCCCATGCGGCAGGGTTATGTCCAAGAATATGCATTTTCATTTTATGCTTCCAACTAGCAAAGTTTGAACCATCAAAGTAAGGACCTCTACGAAAATTACCTCACTAGACGCCATACTCTCCTAGGTTGTGAAACCAAGCTTATGGAGTCCAATGCAATGGAAACCAATCCAATGGAGACCAAAGCTCGATACCACTTGTAGGATCGGAAGTATGTCTAGAGGGGGTGATTAGACTACTTGACAACTTAAAAATTTAGCCTTTTGATTGGAGTAGTTTTTAGCAAGTTCACAATGATAACCAAGTCAAGTATCACCCTACACATGCAATTCTAGAGTTGTGGCAGCGAAAGTAAATTGCATGTATAGTAAATGAGAGGTGGAGAAGAGCAAACGCAATGGAGACACGGAGATTTTTTCTCGTGGTTCCGATAGGTGGTGCTATCGCCAATCCACGCTGATGGAGACTTCAACCCACGGAGGGTAACGGCCATGCTGAGTCCACGGAGGGCTCCACCCACGAAGGGTCCACGAAGAAGCAACCTTGTCTATGCCATCATGGCTTACGCCCACGGAGGACTAGCCTTACTCGGGTAGATCTTCACGAAGTAGGCGATCTCCTTGCCCTTACAAACTCCTTGGTTCAACTCCACATCATGACGGAGGCTCCCAAGTGACACCTAACTAATCTAGGAGGCACCACCTCCAAAAGGTAATAGATGGGGTTGGTGATGATGAACTCCTTGCTCTTGTGCTTCAAATGATATCTCCCCAACACTCAACTCTCCTCACCGATTTGGCTGTGGTGGAGGAAGGGATTGAGTGGAAAGCAACTTGGAAAGACTAGAAATCAAGTTTCATATGGTGGGAGGGAGCAACTTGATCTCAACACAAGGGTAGGTAGTTTTCTTCTCGTAAATGTAAGGTAGGAGTGGTAGTTCTTTCTCGATGGCTCTCTCCACGAATGAAGAGGAGGTGGAGGGTATTTATAGCCTCCACACAAAATCCAACTGCTACACACATTTGAGCAATCTCGGTCGACCGAGTTGACAACTCGGTGGGACCGAAAGTTCAAATCTTAGAACGTTGGGATTTTCGTGGGACCGAAAATACAATCTCGGTTAGACCGATTCTTCCAAAGTCTAGGGTTTGCCAATCTCGGTGGGACCGACTTTCTCATCTCGGTGACACCGATTTGAGTACAGAAGGTTACAGAAGCTTGGCAACACCAATTTCGGAATGACCGAGTTTGGAATCGGAAAATCCGAGATTCTAGGGTTTTGGCTATATGGTGAGGTGGTTCATCTCGGTGTGACTGAGTTTGGAATCGGTGGGACCGAGATTACTTATGAGTTTATGTTGGAATGAAAGATTGCTGATTGTTTGAGAGATAAATCACTAAGCACTTTAGAGCAACCAGATCATCATCATAACCTCATCCCCTTTTAATAGTATTGGCTTTCCTATGGACTCAATGTGATCTTGGATCACTAAACCAAAAATGGAGTCTTGAGCTTTTGCCAATGTTTTCCTTAGCATTTTGAGGGGTCCACATCATCAGTCATTGCCATACCCATATCACTGAACTTTCTGAAATATTCTCAAGAAATGATTAGTTCAATGATATATATGTTGTTATTAATTACCAAAACCACCTGGGGATTAGTTGCACTTTCATGAAGTCTCAAGCACTTGTTGATTTCATTAATGATTGGACGGAGTTACAAGCGCCAGAGGAGAAGCCGGATCACACGTATTGGACTATTCATTTTGATGAGTCCAGGCAGTTGGAAGGCTCGGGGGCTGGAGTCGTTTTAACTTCCCTGCGAGGAGATAAGTTTTGTTATGTTCTCCGCTTAATGTTCCCTTGTACTAATAATGCAGCTGAGTACGAAGCCTTGCTCCATGGTCTCCGGATGGCTAAGGAGATGAACTTAAGCGGGTTAAGTGCTTTGGTGACTTTCGGACCTGTGGCTCAAAGAATTGTCCGCACTTGGCATTCTAAGGACCCGCTTATGGCGCATATCGCTTCGGGAAGTGGATAATATTGCGGGTTGCTTCAAGGGTTATCAAGTGGATCATGTGGATCACCAGAAGAATGAAGCGGCGACGCTTTAAGCCGGTTGGGTTCTCGGCAGAACCGGTCCCGCCTAATGTCTTTTGGACGTATTGCACAACCCGTCACCCAAATCCCTGTGAAGCAGATTTGGCTATTCCCGATCCAGAGGCCCAATTGGTGGCAGCACTACATGCTATTCCGGATTGACGGTTCCTTTTCTTGCGATATGACTCGAGGGAATTGCCAAAGATGAGATTCTCGCCGCATGATAATCCGGCGCTCCAAGTCTATGACGATTCTTAATGGTGAGTTGCATCATTGCAGTGTATCAGGGGCATTTCAACGTTGTGTTTCTCCTGAGGAAGGCTGTGAAATTTTAAGAGAAATCCATGAAGGGGATTGTGGACATCACGCCGGTTCAAAGTCTCTGGTGGCAAAGGCGTTTCGTCACGGATTTTATTGGTTAACAGCACACGCTGATGCGGAGGACTTGGTTAAACGGTGTGATGGATGTCAGAAATTTTCAAGGCGTGCTCATGTACCGGCACAAGAGTTGAGGATGATCCCAATAACGTGGCCGTTTGCAACTTGGGGGCTGGATATGGTTGGACCCTTTAAACGATCCAAGGATAAGAAGACCCACCTTTTGGTGGCAGTAGACAAATTTACCAAGTGGGTTGAAGCGAGCTCACGGCCAAGTGTGATGCAGCAACAGCGGTGCGCTTCATCAAAAGGTGTTCTTCCGTTTGGCTTTCCACACAAGATCATTATCGACAATGGTACTAATTTATCCAAGGGTGCTATGAAAGAGTTCTGTGAACGTGAGCACATCCGCTTGACGTAATCGCCGCTGGTTCACCCCCACCCAACGGACAAGCAGAATGAGCTAATCAAGAGATCTTACGAGGCATCAAACCCCGGCTTATGGTCCCGTTACAGAGAACACCAGGGTGCTGGGTTGAAGAGCTACCATCGGTGCTTTGGAGTATCAACACTATGCCAAACCGGTCTACTGGATATACACCGTTCTTCATGGTCTATGGTGCAGAGGCAGTTCTCCCCAGCGATATCCGACACGATTCGCCTCGTGTGGCGGCTTATGTTGAAGCGGACATCGAGACGGCACGGCAAGACGCTTTGGACCTATTGGATGAGGAGCGTGATATGGCAGCTGCTCGTTCGGCGATTTACCAGCAAGATCTTCGTCGTTATCATAGTCGCCGGTTAAAAACCAGAACCTTTCAAGAAGGAGATTTGGTGCTTCGCTCATCCAAGACCGCATGATATGCACAAGTTATCCCCGCCTTGGGAAGGACCTTTTGTGGTCAGCAAGAATCTACACAATGGATCATACTATCTGATTGATATTCAAGAGCGTCAAGACTCACGCACATCAGAGGAGGAGACCAACAGGCCGTGGAACATAGCTCATCTTCGGCCTTACTACACTTGAGCCATCGGCTCTATTTATGTACATATCATGACAATGTATATATTATCTTCAATATAATGAAACCGAAGCCTCAGCTAAAGCGGGGTCTCTGTCTTTCTCATCATGCGTGGTTACATGGAGTGATTCCGTTTTTAAAACGGCCTCCGGTTTACTCCTTGACATTTGTTTTTATATATCACTTGGGGGCTTGGTCGTGTCCGAACCAATGCAACACCTCTTGATAGGCGAAAGCCACCAGATCACTTGGGGACACGGTCAAGTCTGAACCGGTCACGCCTCTTGGTCGGCCTACAGGCCTTAGAGTCATTTGGGGGCTTGGTCGAACCCGAACCAATGTCATGCCACTTGGTCGGCGTAATGCCACGAGTCTTTTGGGGACCTGGCCGACTGGCACCATCGCTACGCCTTCGGGGAGCTTGGTTGCGTCTGACCATGGTAATGCCATCTGACCAGCTCAGTAAAGCTTTTATTTTGCAAAAAGTTGTTGCCTCTGTTTCCATATTTTTTCATAATTGGTATTCGATTTTTTCATTGCATTTTTTAAACCGACAACGTTTTCATCCGGTTCAACTGTCAATTACAAATTGACAGAGCACGGTTAAATCTTACTCCAGAGGTTATCTGCCCGGTTTACCTTTTTCTTGTTATCATCATTTAATAACAAGGGGGCTTGTGCTGATTCAGCACGGTTTATATGGGAGTTGTTCTCTCCCCGCTTTACCGACGGTAATGGTTTCTAAAGGCCTCCGCTTTAAGCTTGGTTACGCTAGCTTCATGCCCAGACATGGCAGGAGGTACGAATCGAGCAAAAGCTTCAGTACTTATGCAGGAAGGCATATTCAAGATAAAAGTATTAACTAAGCTATTACAAGGCAACACGGTGCCCAAGTAAGATCATTGTTCTTTTGGGACAGCCGCCAACGACAGCTCTTTAAACCGGCCTCCGGTTCAAGCCTGCTCTTCATCCTCCGCCGCTTCAGCCTCCTCGTCTCTACCCATTGGCTGGAAATCAACAGTGGTCCAGTCGATTCCCATTAACGCTTGGAAAACAGCCTCTTCATGGATCAGGAAGACGGTTCAATATCAGGAGCGTAAGTATGCTTACGGATTGGAGGGATCAGATTTTCCGCTTCAAAAGTTGGGGCAGGCACTCGCTTGTTCTGGTCATTGTATTGTGCTTGATAATGCTCCAAATCTGCTTCTTCGGCCAGCTGACAAGCCAGAGGGCGCACTGCACGGTTTATTGCCCGTAAATCCTCTTCATTAAAATCAGAACCATCTTCCTTCACACCGGGTAGCCTTTGAGCTGCTTCCACAGGGTCAAAATCTGGTACCCATGCCTTGGGTCGGATCAAAGCATTAATAGCTCCGGTTCGGGCAGCAGATTTTTTCACCTCCTCAATCCGGGCAGGAAGCATGGACAACCTGTTCAGAGTATCTTGGATTAAGGAAGGTGCCGGGTTATTATGCGAGGCTGTGGTGATGATACGCTGGGCTCCGGTATATAGCTGTTCTACTAAGGTGTAGACAGCCTTCAGTTTCTTCCGCACATCGTTTCCTAAGTGCCCAATGCGTGTGCCTACAACAATAAAGAGTTAGTCTCATACCGGATTTATACTACAGCAGGTTCAAAACATCACAACTGTTCAAAGGAGCTTACCAAAGATTGTCGCGGTCATGGAGTGTACTTGCCGCTTTACGGCTGTCAGATCATCTACCACCGGTTTAAGGGCAGTGTCGGTGTCAAAACCGGCGGATCTCGGGTAGGGGGTCCCGAACTGTGCGTCTAGGCGGATGGTAACAGGAGACGAGGGACACAATGTTTTTACCCAGGTTCAGGCCCTCTCGATGGAGGTAATACCCTATGTCCTGCTTGATTAATATTGATGATATGGGTAGTACAAGAGTAGATCTACCACGAGATCAATGAGGCTAAACCCTAGAAGCTAGCCTATGGTATGATTGTTGAGAGGTAATGTTGTGTCCTACGGACTAAAGCCCTCCGGTTTATATAGACACCGGAGAGGCTAGGGTTACACAGAGTCGGTACAATGGTAGGAGATCTACATATCCAGATTGCCAAGCTTGCCTTCCACGCCAAGTAAAGTACCTTCCGGACACGAGCCGAGTCTTCAATCTTCTATCTTCGTAGTCCGGGAGTCCGGCGGATATTGATAGTCCGCTGTCCAGACACCCCTAGTCCAGACTCCTCAAGAGCCCTCGAACCAGTCTTCAATGACGATAAGTCCGGCGTGCATAATGTTCGGCATTGCAAGGCGGGTTCCTCCCTTGAATAATTCGAGAAGATAATGAACACCAGGATAGTGTCCGCTCGCAAAATAACTTCCACATTCCAACGTAGAGAGAATAAAACATATACACCGCCCCAATCTGCGACGATTATGCGGCATGACATCACACCGCACCAAGCCTTTGTTTGAATTCATCGTACCACTTCGCACGCTTAGCGAAGCGGTTTCAGCACACGTCCGTCAAAGCGTAGATCGTGTTCCCCTTTTTCCGGATTCTCATCAATACGCGTGGGTAACCCAACCGCGCCATTGATGGTGGTGCTTCGGGAGATAAGCGAGTTTTACCAGGCCGGTGAGGGACGCATAGTTTTGTCCGCCTATATATAAGGGATAAGGATTTACCTTCTCACCTACGCCTTCTTCCTCCTTTGCTCATCCATCCCTGCGAACCCAAGCTCCAATGCTCAAGCTCGCGCATTCCGCCTCGACCCCTCCCCGAACATGTCCGGAGGGGGAGGCAAGTGGATGACCTCCACCGCCAAGGAGGAGGACATCACCAAGCTGCGCGACGCCGGATACCTTTCCGGAAACATTGCGCATCGGCTGCGGCGCAGGGCAGCTCGCTCCTACCCCAGACCTCACGAGGGTCGCTTTCCTTCCCCACTTCCTCCGCGGACTGGGCTTTCCGCTCCATCCATTCGTCCGAGGGCTCATGTTTTACTACGGCCTGGATTTCCACGATCCGGCGCCAACTTCGCCCTCAACATCTCGGCGCTTATCGTGCAGTGTGCGAGGCCTTTCTCGCATCCGCCCCACTTCGCCTGTGGCTCAAGACCTTCAACGCCAAGCAAGATCGTGAAGGGGCGCAAGCGAATGCGGAGGCGCTATGTTGGGCAAGCTGCCCAACGCCCCTTGGCTGGAAGGGACCTTCGTGGACTCCGCCAAGGGTGGCAATCGGGATGGTTCTATATCACCGAGCCGCGAGCCTACATGGGCGGCGGCCCCGAATTTAGATCTCGAATCCCCACGCAGCTCATCTCCGGAAAGAGAAGGGCTTGCGGTGGGGTAATCCGTGGAGGTGACGGACTTTGAACTCGCATCAAAAAGCTGGTGAGCAATGGGCTCCGCTCGTCGACGTAGTCCAGTCATGCTCCTCCGGCGGATTCTCCCATGCCAAGAAAGGGCATTTACTCGTGGGAGTTTAATCCGAACAGCACCAGACGCTGAGCGGCTCTTCGATACAACATACGAAGGTGCCCGGAGGGTGCTGTTCAAGAGCGCTGATCTTGCATCCGCCGACCGGCCGCTGATTCAGCTTGCGGTCTCCGATCGACGGGTAAGTGATTCACCCCATTACGGGACACTTGTAGTAATTTAGGTTGACTCTAGCGAGGTTTTTAATCTGCCTCTTTCCTTTGACAGGAATGGATGGAGAAGGCCGAGCTGATTATCAGTCCGGCTCCCATGCCAGAAGAACCAGTGAATGCCCAATTAGCAAGGCTGCTGGTTCCGGCACCGTACGTGGTGCCGGAGAAGAAGGCCAAGAAGGTGGCCGCGGGGACTCGAAAGAGTTCCCGCAATCAAGCGTCCGAAGACGACGAGGATTCCTCCCCCGAAGACGAGGAGGAGGAGGAGGAGTACTCTCTCCCAGAGGAGGAGGAGAAGAAGAGGAAGGCCTCCCCAATCGAGGCGGCCAAAGGGTCCAAAAGGGGGAGAACCATCCCCCCGGACAGTTTCGCCAACATCAGCGTTGGCGAGGAAGAGTGGCCTCCAAGGGCCCGGCGTCCGGCAAGATCGTAAGTATCCGGATCATTCATATGCCGTATTATAGTATGTCACGCAGTGTCCTTCTAATGCCGCACTGTTTCTTTAGTCCGGCCGGTGACGACTTTCCCGACTCGATGAGCGGGTCGTTGGTGCCGTCGGATGTAAATTCCATCCCGACTGCCTCTACCCCACGCGCCGAAGACGACGAGGCGGAATCCCATAGGGGGACGCGCCAGGAGGAGGCTCCGGAGGCGCCGTCAGGCAACCTCCAGGACTTTGTGCCGGACCCTACTCCGGGACCCGTAGCGGTTCCAGAGTCCGGCAAGCAGCCCCCTCGAAGGAGGGGCAGGACCGTGACGCCGGCGGCCTCCGTCCAACCGGAGGCACCGGACAACCTGCTGGAGGCGCTCAAAGGCGCCTCCATCGAGGAAGAACACCGCACTCTCATGAGTGCGGTGATTGAGAAGGTCCAGCTCGCCAAGGGCGGGCTGACCGAAGCCTGCAACAGCCTTCTAACAGGCTTTGAGGTAAGAAGTTTAAAATTAAGCAATATAATACCGCATAGACAGTAGCCCCGGATGCTTAGTCCGGTGTTCAGAAAGAAAAGCCGGACTGAGGATCTTTAACAAGATATACGCAGGGTTTCTAAAATATGTCAATATGGGTTTGCAGGCTGCGCTGTTAACCTCTGCCGCATTGACAGCGGAGGTCGAGGCGCTGAAGAAGGACCTTGAGCGGTCGGAGCAAGAGCTCAGCCATGCCCAGAGGCAGCTCAAGGAAAAAGAAGGTGAATAACACCACTGTAAACACGCACCTTAAAAAAAGTGGTTTTGGTTGCAAACCAGATTTAACAAGGATAATATGTGCAATGCAGGGGCCACTAACGAGGTGGCAGCCCTGAAGGATGCCGTGTCCGTGGCCAAGTGCAATGCGCCCCGAAACGATCGAGCGAGAAAAGCAAGCGGCACCGGTGGCGGAGTTCGAAGAGCTCCGTGCTCTCATGAAAAAGCATGAGAGTTTGGAGCGTGACTCGAGACTCGAGAATCCGAGCTTGCCTCGGCTCGATAGGGCCGAGTCTGGCAAGGCCGAGGCCCGAGGGCCCATATGGAAATAGAGGACATGAAGAAAATAGCAGCGGTAAGGCGTTTTCATGCAGAGCAAGCATGTTAATGTAAATTACCGGATACTTACCCGAATTCGAGCTCTCCGTGGGCATTTGCAGATCTGCCAGCGTGGTGCGTCCGATGCCGCCGCTTTCTATCGTGGGCGAGGAGGGAGCTCAACGGAGAAGGTCTTCGGTCTCGAGATGCTTTGAGGCCGCCATCCGTGCTCCCGAGCGACCAGTGAAGCAGCTGGTCGAACTCCACAAGGTAGCCGAGGAGGCCATGAAGGGCCTCATATCCAACAGTGGCTCAGGCAGGCTATGCTCGGCGGCTACTTTGGCCTAGTGCGGCGGCTAGTTGATGCATGCCCAAGGCTCGATGTGATCAAGCGATCCACCTGCATTGAAGGCGCTCGTCGAGCCCTTTCCCGCATAAAGGTGCAATGGGGCAAGCTGGATCCGGAGAAGCTCACGGATCCGCCGCCGCGGGCAAGGAGCACCGTCACGGAGCGATATTATAAAGTAGTCTGAAGGAGCCCGCGATATCGCGGATGAGTGTCCCCTTAATGTAATCCTTGAGTGAACTCGCTGTGTGTTTATCCTCATGCGCCGAAAACTTCGCTTATATGCGCTATGAGCAACGCTTTGTTTAATTTAAAATATTACCTTCAGGCGGCCGCTTGTTAAATCGAGAGATGGCAAGTCGTTGGCTTCACCCCCAAGCCACGAGTCTGCCGGGTGTTCGGTGATAAACTTGAGCACTCTTGTCCCATCTTTGGGTCCATCTAGGAGGCGCCAACACGACGAACAAGGCGACGGACTTATAATGCTTGAACACTCTCACTTAGCCATAGAATTCTATAATTTTAAATTTCGTGAAGCCCCGGTATTCGAAGACCAATCCGGCGCTATCCACGCCTTCGTCGGACATCATCCGGAACTTCGCTCGAAGCGGCATGAGTCTTTAGGGACCCAAAAAGACCTCTCGAACAGCGACCAGTCTCTCGCCTTATCATGCCAGTCAGTTTTAGCTTTCTCCACTGAGGCGTTAACCCGGCCAAACCGGGGCGCAATCGCAGTGGTTCTCCTAGTGCTACCTTAGCCGACGGAACGGAACGTAAGGCACCAAAACATAGGAGCCGGGCAAACCCAACTATTGACCCAAGACATGATTCAGAGCTGATTCATATAATGCTATAAGTTCGGGGTGCCGCACTTGTGAAAGTGTTCGGACTTAATCACACCGTAATATGGGGAACAGAAGCCCCTGGTGTATTCGGCCGTACCAAAGTGTACGGGTGCAATATGTCGTATAGTGAACATTTGTAAAGGCTAACGCAATTGCCATGAAAAGGTAATAAACTTGCAAAAAGGGAAGTGATGCGTTATTTATGACAGAAGGTCTGCTAATAAAGCGGACTAATACAAATAGTGCGGTAAGCAAGGGATTCGGACTAAATTAACATGTCCCCCTCCAGGGATAAGCTGCAGACTTGGTGTATGTAATTGAATTTAATGCTCGTAATGGAGACCACCTGAGTGTTCGTCGCAGCCTTAATCCCTGACTGTTGTATCGTGAGTTCGGCAAGTTCGCCGTCGGACAGGGCTTTTATTTGGTAGAGTCCTGCATATATAAAAAGAAAAGATAAAAAATAAAACCAAGGGGGGCGCTAGCACGAGCCCCTGGTGCGGTCGAGCCGCACTCTTCAATCCTTGAGGTTAAGCCCCTCCCCTGCGCCCATGGTATCTCCAAAGCGTAATGATGTACGCGGAGTGTTATTCTTGTGATCATACGCGGGCGAGGGTGGGGGCCGCATTGCTACGCGTGCTCCGATCGCGCCAGGTGGTCTTGGTTAGTGTTGCTCCGGGCGCGCTTTAATGTGTCCGGCTTTTTAGTTGCCGGACTAGAGAATTGCCGTAGAAGGCTGCTCAGACGCCATGAGAGCAGCCAGATGTTCCTCCGTACGGAGGGAGTGTTCCGTATTCCCATTGACCGTAATGACTCCACGAGGGCCCGGCATCTTGAGCTTTAGGTATGCATAATGCGGCACCGCGTTGAATTTGGCAAACACGGTACGTCCGAGCAGGGCATGATAGCCGCTACGGAACGGGACTATATCGAAGATTAACTCTTCGCTTCGGAAATTATCCGGGATCCAAGACCACTTCCAGTGACAGAGCACATGCACAGCTTGGCTTCCACTCCTGGGATGACACCTTTAAAGGTTGTCTTAGTAGGTTTGATCCTTGATGGGTCTATGCCCATTTTGCCGACCGTGTCCCGATAAAGCAGGTTCAGGGCTGCTGTCGCCGCCCATCGTGACTCTTGTGAGGTGAAATCCATCGACGATTGGGTCTAAGACCAATGCGGAGAATCCGCCATGGCGTATGCTAGTCGGATGGTCTCGCCGATCAAAAGTGATCGGACAGAGGACCATGGATTGAACTTGGGCGACCGCTCCATCGCATAGACGTCCCAGTCGCGCTTCCTCTCCCTCTTGGGTATATGGGTCGCGTAAATCATATTCACCGTCCGCACTTATGGGGGAAACCCTTCGTCTCTCTCGTTGTTCGGCGGCGGGTCTCTTCCTCGCGTCCGCTATTTAGCCCCTTGTCATTGTGTTCGGCAATTAACTTGCCAGCCTGCCTAAACACCCAACTATATCTATTGGTGTGATTAGCTGGCTTTCCGGGGGTGCCATGTATATGGAATGAGCGGTCGAGTATTCTGTCCAGATTGGACGGGCCCGGGGTTGTTCTTTTAAATGGCTTCTTCCGCTGACCGGTTTGAGCCTCGAATCCGCATTGACCGCCAGATCCTCTTTGTCGTCGCCGTTAGTACGGCGCTTGTTTTTGATTCGACGTGACCTGCCGTGATTGTCCTTGGAGTCCGGACTGCCAGAATTTTTGCGGAGATTATTGCTGCGGGCTAGCCAGCTATCCTCTCCCACGCAAAAGCGGGGCATTAATGATGTGAGGGCTGCCATGGATTTTGGCTTCTCCTGCCCCAGGTGCCGGGCTAGCCATTCGTCCCGGATGTTGTGTTTGAAGGCTGCAAGGGCCTCCGCATCTGGACAGTCGACGATTTGATTTTTCTTCGTCAAGAACCGTGTCCAGAACTATCTGGCCGATTCGTCTGGCCGCTGAATGATGTGGCTTAGGTCATCGGCTTCTGGAGGTCGCACGTATGTACCTTGGAAGTTATCAAGGAACGCGACCTCCAGGTCCTCCCAACACCCAATCGACTCTGCGGGCAGGCTGTTAAGCCAATGCCGAGCTGGTCCTTTAAGCTTGAGTGGGAGATATTTAATGGCGTGCGAGATCGCGCCAGGGCCATATGGATGTGGAGAAGATAATCTTGATCCACACCGCAGGGTCTGCTGTACCATCGTAAGATTCGATGTTCACGGGTTTGAACCCTTCGGGATCCGGTGATCCATTACTTCATCGATGAAGCATAACGGGTGTCTGGCGCCCTGTATTGAGCAATATCGCGGCGCAGCTCGAGGGAGCGTTATCGCAGTGTTCGCTCGGCGGCGTTATGTCCGGCGCGACGGTATTCGCTCGTGGATCGTAGGGCGCCCACGTGATCCATAGATGGATCGGGAGTGCCTTGCTTTGTCCTCCAAGATGTCTCGCAAGTCCAGCGCGTTCCCTTTTGGCTTCGTACTCCTGGATCGATGTCGGGGTACGGTCTTGGCTGGGGCCTTGAATGCCTTCTTCGTCGACCACGGGTGGTCGGTCAGCCATGTCGCGGCCGGTGATAAAGGTATGTATGCTTCCTCCTCTAATCGGGGGAGCAGCTTGCGTCTTGGGTAACTTTTGGAGGGGAGTTCGAGTTTATACTCTTCGGCCGCGAGGACCTCGGTCCATCGATCGGCTAGCAGATCTTGATCAGCTTGAAGCTGTTGCTGCTTTTTCTTTAAGCTATTTGCTGTGGCTATGAGCCTGCGCCTGAAGCGCTCTTGTTCGACGGGATCCTCGGGTATGACGAATTCGTCATCGTTGAGGCTCGCTTCGTCTTTGGAGGGAGGCATATAGGTATCGTCCTCAACCCCTTCGTCTGCCGCCCTATCGTGAGGGCTTGCTTCGGCGTCCTCCTGCGCTGAGTCTTGCAGGAGGGGATCGTCTTCGGCACTCTCCGGAGTATTATTGTCTCCCGTGCCGGATTCTCCATTCTTGTTGTGGCGGGATTTAGAGCGGCGCCGCTGACGCCGGCGTTTAGGCTGCTTCTTCAAAGAATCTTCCTCCGCTGCTTATTCGCCATCCCCTTCTTTCGGGGTGTCCACCATGTAGACATCGTATGACGAGGTGGCCTTCCAGTGTCCCGTGGGCGCTGGGTCCTGATCGTCTCCGGCATCATCGTCCATAGCGTCGATGTCCTCGGAGTCGTAGTCTAGCATGTCGGTTAGATCCTCGACAGTGGCTACAAAGTGGGTGGTGGGTGGGCTCCGAGTTTCTTCGTCGTCCGAACTCCAACCGTCCCGCCATAGTCCGCCAGGATTCTCCCGATAGCGAGAGATGCTTGAGAATTGTGGATATCGCCAAAAGGCGAGTGTTGAAAGATGTCCGCGGCGGTGAATTCCATAACCGCGCCCAACCCGCTTAGTTGGTGGGGGCGCGGAGGCTCGGAGTCCGGCGTCTTGGGATCACGAGTTTCGCAAGGGACAAAATCGGTATTCGGCTCCATCGCCGTAGATGTTGAAGCCCCCGGGGCGGCGTCTATCCACCGACCCTCGTCATGGGCAATCGGCTCCGGATAAGTAGCCGGGGCGGATTCAAGTGCGGCCACCAAAGCACTGTCCGGCGGCAGAGCTAGATCAGGCCCATCGTCACAGTGCGGCGGGCTTGGCTGTGGCTCGAGTCCGTCAAAGATCAAGTCTCCGCGGTCGTCGGCCGTGAAGTTTAGGCTTCCAAATCTGACCTGACGGCCAGGGGCGTAGCTTTCGATCTGCTCCAGATGGCCAAGAGAGTTGGCCCGCAGTGCGAAGCCGCCGAATAGGAAGATCTGTCCGGGGAGAAAAGTCCCACCCTGGACAGCGTTGAAGGTTGAAGATGCCATCGGGCCTATCGGTGACGACACAGAGGAACTCTCAATGAAAGCACCAATGTCGGTGTCAAAACCGGCGGATCTCGGGTAGGGGGTCCCGAACTGTGCGTCTAGGCGGATGGTAACAGGAGACGAGGGGCACAATGTTTTTACCTGTGTTCAGCCCTCTCGATGGAGGTAATACCCTACGTCCTGCTTGATTAATATTTATGATATGGGTAGTACAAGAGTAGATCTACCACGAGATCAATGAGGCTAAACCCTAGAAGCTAGCCTATGGTATGATTGTTGAGAGGTAATGTTGTGTCCTACGGACTAAAGCCTCCGGTTTATATAGACACCGGAGAGGCTAGGGTTACACAGAGTCGGTTACAATGGTAGGAGATCTACATATCCGTATTGCCAAGCTTGCCTTCCACGCCAAGTAAAGTACCTTCCGGACACGAGCCGGAGTCTTCAATCTTCTATCTTCGTAGTCTGGGAGTCCGGCAGATATTGATAGTCCGGCTGTCCGGACACCCCCTAGTCCAGGACTCCCTCAGGCAGCTTCAGCATTTTCTGCTTGTTTGATTACATTGGCCTTCTCAGTGGCCCAATCAGCCTGTTCTTTCTTGAAGCCTTCCTTCAATTGTTCAGTGGCGTTCAAGGCACTGGTTAATTCTTTCTTGGCCTTCTCTGTTTCGGCCTGCTGGGTTTTCAACGCCTCTTGTAAATCGGCAATCCGTCCTCCTTGATTTTCACCTCACCGCATATAGACAGTATTTTCAAAGAAGCAGTTCAAGAAAGTCAAAGTCTCAACCACACAACAAAGTTATATGCTTGACACTTGGGGGCTAATGCACCTTCGATTTTTATACTACTAGATGGCAAAGTCCCAAGCTCAATACAAGTAT
>JAHHZJ010003911.1:0-35093 GCA_021437245.1 Aegilops speltoides | reverse complement strand
GATCTGTTCATCCTTTATCCAAGCCATCGAGCCGTTGCAATTTTCTATTCGTTGCTTGCATAGTTGAATTATCGGTTGCATCGTCGTGTCGATTGCTGGTCTTAGTGTCTAGTTCCTTTAGAGTTTGAGTTCTGTTCACATTAGTCACGCCGCCGCTGCATCATTATCCTTCCGCTGTTCACCATCCCATCTATTAATTTCCACCATGTGCTCTGCTACTGTTCATTGTCATAATCATAGTTGAGGTCATTCACATCTTCGCCGATCCAATCAGCATCTTATCTAGTTTGTCTTGGAAAGAGGAGAAAAAAGAGAAAAAAAGAAAAAAAGGAAAGAAAAAAAGAAAAGAGAGAGAAGAAAAGAAAAAAGTGTGAGAAAAAAAGAGAAAGAAAAAAATGGATCTATCTAGAATCAATCTCGTACCTGAATTCGGATTGGAATCATTTTTGCGACTTTATCAAGAAAAGCGGGTGTATCTTTCTCATCTGAAGTCCGCTTTTGGCTCCGTGAGTACTCAAATTGAAGCTAGCAACGAGCCGCATCTAAATAGTTGCAGAAGTTAGTTCATCATTTGACACCTCAAAATCGGCTTCTAAATAGGTCTTTTTGCCCTCTAAAGTTCGTGAATACAGCTTGTTCCAATTTTTCAGGCCAGTTTTAGAATTCTTTGACTCCTCATATCAACTCGTAATTGAGTGATTCTTTTTGAATTGGAAAGCTTGAGTTAGTATCATTCTTTGAAAGAATTTATCCGAAAATTGGCTCAAACTTTTCAAGAGGAAAGTTGGAGAGAGAGTTGTTGTATGTCCTGCTTGGTAGGTTTTTTTCATCATTATCTTCACTACCATTGTGATCTTCACTTATATCTTGCTGTTAAGAGCTACTTAGTATCCTTCATTGATGCTAGTTGTGCTACGCCATGACCTCATTAGTGTTCTAGGCTCGCGTCTCTAGTCCAGTCTAGCCGAGGACCAGCACAAGATCTGCGTCGTTGAGCGCTTATTCAACATTGCATCTTTGAATTGATTATTGCTAAATTTTGCTACCACATATAGCCAACCCAGCTCCACATATTTCTACACCGTATATCGTCGTTCCCTCGCAATCGCTTTACACAATCTTGAGTTACTTGACACCGCTGGTTGCTGTCACCACCGCCGCATGGTAAGAACTTGTAAGATATTGATATTTGCTTTATTGTGAGCACTTTACAACCACATCCTAGTAGTTCATAGGAACATTATTCTCGAATTTTGTTTCTTGTTTCTACTAATCATGACAGGTTTCGAGATAGAAGTTCTTGGACGACGAACACATCTTCACCATCACGAGAGTTGGGACAACACACACAAGCACATGGCCAGTTAGCTCTTTACCGTCATTTGAGGGTAGATTTAATCCTGCTATTTATCTAGCTTGGGAGCTTGAAGTAGAACAAGTTTTTAGTCAACATGTTTTTTCGAACTTGAGCGAGTACGAGCTGCCACTAGAGCATTTATGGTTTTGCTTCATTTGGTGGAGTGTGCATTGTAAGAAAAACATTGATAACCAACCCACAACTTGGAAAGATTTGAAAGATGTAATGAGAAACCGTTTTCCCTCCTTACTATCGCCGTGAATTGCTTCATAAATTTGAACAATTTAAACAAGGCAATAACACTGTTCATACTTACTACCAAGAGTTCAAATCTTATATACATCATTGTGACATAGAAGAATCTGAGGATGATACAATGAATAGATTTTTGGTGGTTTGAACCATGATATTCGTGCAAGATTTCAGATATTCCTCGTTGCATTACGGTATGTATGTTTGTGCTTGTACCTTTGAGAGACGATTCTGAGGAGGATGCATTGGGTGACTACAACAACTACAATTCCAGTTCATGCTCACCACCGCGGTTGGTTCCTCCACCGTTGCACCTACTAGAGCAGCCCCACCTTGGAGCGCGACATCATCTCAAGAGTATGGTGCATTGTCTACGCCTCAGAATTACATCAGCTCGTCTTTGCGACAAGGTAACATAAAGGTATTGATGATATAACTTCACATGAGAATGATGCATCCCTAGTTAACTTGAATGCATCATGTGTTGAGATACCTGGTGATTTGAGCACAACACCTATTTTAGAGAATCTTGATACTGTCATGAATGCGTCATGTGATCAAACAATTGAAATACCTATAATTTTGAGTGCACCCATTGAATTAACTGTTGATGCAAAAGAATCAATGTTTAATCATTTTGATATGACCTCTAATCTTGGTGATGATTCTGTGTCGAATGACTCATTGCATGTTTGCTTATCTAAGCATGTTGTAGCATGTAAATTTGATTCAAATAAGGTTTATTCACCAATGTTGGGATGGTTTAATGATGAACATTGTCAATCTTTTGAAATAAATAAGAGCTTCACTTATATGTGCAAACTGAGTTGCAATATTTTCATGCCTTCCAGTTCTTGTGCTAATTTGTTGGCTTTAGATTTTATGAACTATGCAAGTTACTCATCTATTCATGTGTCATATATGCAAAAATCAAGGGAAGTAAAATGGATGACGATACATATACAACATGTACACCTTGTCTCTTTTGTTAGCCACATTTCAGATTAAGCAACGCCGAGGACGGCTTTGTTTTCAAGAAGGGGAGGATGATGAGGACATGACTACCTTGGATAAGACCAAAAATATTGCATACATGCTTATTTGTCAGGTGATTTCTAGTGCAAACTATTCAATAATATATTTATGTTATCCAGAACAAAAATACTTCACATACTTTTGTATTTTGTCTAATTGCAGGTGTATGGGAGATTTGTACAATCCACATATGAAGATAAGGGAAAAGGAGAAGTTTAGGTGCTGTTCAAAAAGTCTTCTCACGTCACTTTTGGGCCAAGAGAACATAGAGTCCAAGTCTCTCACGTTCTGAATTCAGATTCGGACTGCATAGACATACCTGACTCAAAACGCCAACAACTTTTCCATACGGACTCCGAATTGGGTGATTTTTTTTGTTGGAAAGTAGATTTCAAGCTCTTTCCAGCACAATTGGAATCACCTTAAAATCCGTCCGGAGCGTTGAGTTATGGACGAAACAATCTGACGTTGCACCATAATCCGAGTCAAACTACAAGTCCAAAGGTGTTATGTCACCTCCACTTGGGCCCATTGGCCTTGTACGACCTAGGGTTAGTTTTAGGCTGCCTTGGGACATCCTCCCACCTCCTTGGCCGCCACCCCTTGCTCCTATATAAGTAGATCCATCTAGTAGCTTTTCCCTTGGGTTTTGTTTAGATTAAAAGTTCGCCATAGCTGCAACTTCGCAGCCGTTTGTGTTCCACGACCAGACAAAGGCGTCACAGAACCCCACCTTGATCAATAAAGCTTTCATCTTATATTCGTAATATCCAAATTGCAATCTCAGTTTCTTGCTTGTTCTTCGTTTGCTCGCAGGAAACAGACCCTCGTGGTCAGGTTGATCGTGCTCCGGCGTGGTCAATAACCTCTCGGAGTTGGTTTAGCGGTTGCTAAGGCGCGACGTCCTCGCACGATCGTAGTCGGATCGTCAAAGTCGACTTCCACCAAAGCGAAATCCACCATCTCATCGAAAGACGGGACACCTTTGTCTCTATCACAAACGTACCTTTCTGCAGATGCTCTATGATCCGGGCAATCTCATTTGGCAGTAAATTGAAGAAAATCCAGTGGCAATATGCCTTATTCTCCTTGTTTTCGCCGGATGGCATGCTGTAACTCATGCTCGTGAATGCCAAAAACAAAAGGGCATTCCTGGCATCAGTCAATATATATGTGGAAACGATATCTTCTCTATAGAGGACATGAAATTTTGGGGCAATCAGGCAAAAAGCGCACGAGAAAATGAAGTACATTCAAGGACTACCATAGAATGGACAGATGTTCACTAAAACGGTCATAATTTTGTCATTCGCAGTCCGTGTCGGACCCATAAGTACTCAAACTGCTCGCGACGAGCGTGCGAATCCAGAAAATACTCCACGCTTCCTCTAGGAGGCCCGGAGTACCCTCAAATTCAGCCTTAAGCAGGACTTTTTGGCCCTGAAAGTCAAAGAACATCATTCGTCGTTGTTTTTCAGGAAAGTTTCTGAACCCATTGGCACTTCCTTTTGAAGGAAATTCGACAGATTATGTTGCCTATAGATATTAGCCCCCCTGGTAGGGAGAAACGTACCTTTCCGCAGATGCTCTATGATCCGGGCAATCTCATTTGGCCGTAAATTGAAGAAAATCAAGCGGCTATATGCCTTATTCTCCTTGTTTTCGCTGGATGGCGTGCTGTAACTCATGAGCGTGAAAGCCAAGAACAAAAGGGCATTTCTCGCATCGGTCAATATATATGTGGAAACGATATCTCCTCTATAGAGGACAAGAAATTTTGGGGCAATCAGGCAAAAAGCGCACGAGAAAATGAAGTACTTTCAAGGACTGCCATAGAATGGACAGATGTTCAGTAAAACGGTCATAATTTTGTCATTCGGAGTCCGTGTCGGACCCATAATTACTCAAACTGCTCGCGGCCAGTGCGCGAATCCAAAAAATACTCCCTGCTTGCGCCATGAGGCCCGGAGTAACCACAAATTCAGCCTTAAGCAGGTCTTTTTGGCCCTGAAAGTCAAAGAACATCATTCGTCGCTGTTTTTCAGACAAGTTTCTGAACGCATTGGCACTTCCTTTTGAAGGAAATTCGAGAGATTATGTTGCTTATAGACATGAGCCCCCCTGGTAAGGACAAACATACCTTTCTGCAGATGCTCTATGATCCGGGCAATCTCATTTGGCCGTAAATTGAAGAAAATCCAGTGGCTATATGCCTTATTCTCCTTGTTTTCGCCGGATGGCATGCTGTAACTCATGCGCGTGAATGCCAAGAACAAAAGTGATGCGGAGCATCCCTCCATCATCCCCATGGACTCTACATCAACACCTACAACACCACAAGGACCGATGACTCGAGCACGTGGAGCTCTTGAAACCGAGGTGACATCACTCCTCTCACAACTCTCCTTCGATTCACATGAGACATGGTTACTACCTCAAAAGGAAACTCTATGCATACTCAGGCACCAAGGAGTCGACCGTGAAGAGGCTGGGAAGCAAGGAGAATCGGAAGCGGAAGACATACGCGAAGACGGAGAGGAGAAAGCAAACAGGACCAGAGAGGCCGGACGATCCGGACAGAGGCTCGGATGATCCGGACAGAGCCCGGATGATCCGGACCCCGGTCCGGACGATCCGGCTAACTCCACCGAAGGCAACAGAAGCTCCTCCCCGAAGCCGGACGATCCGGACCCCGTCCCGGATCATCCGGACCCCACCCGGACATCCGGCCCTGCGCCGCCTCAGCTGAAAGACACCGGATCATCCGCCACCACCCGGATCATCCGGACCAGCCGGATCATCCGGACCCCGTCCGGATCATCGGCCAGCCTCACACAGCGCTGTTGATGAGCCCATGTACCCCTTCGCCCCAAACTCTATATATAGGACCCCATATCCTCCCTTTGAGACTTAGCATTGGATTAGCTCATATTTGTGTGTGAGAGCCTTTGCTCATCCACGGTACTTCTCCACGGAGATCGGGACCTCCGTCTAGGAGAAGATCCATCGGATTCAAGACCCTCCACGGAAGATCCCTCGTGGATTCAAGACCTCCTCCGGAGAAGAACGGCTACCTTTGTCTCTTTCCTTTGTTGATTTTGGACCATGTATCACTCGTGCTTCGATGATCTAGACCTTGTGTGATTGATCTCTTGTCGATTGAGTGTCTCTCTCGTTCTTCCCCGTGATTTCCTCTCGTTCTTCCGCGCGTTCTTCGTGTTCCCTCCGTAGGATCCCCTCTAAACGTGAAAGATCGACGAATTAGGGTTCCACCCTACATCAAAAAGGGCATTCCTCGCAACGGTCAATATATATGTGGAAACGATATCTTCTCTATAGAGGACAAGAAATTTTGGGGCAATCAGGCAAAAAGCGAACGGGAAAATGAAGTACTTTCAAGGACTGCCATAGAATCGACAGATGTTCACTAGAACGGTCATAATTTTGTCATTCGGAGTCCGTGTCGGACCCATAAGTACTCAAACTGCTCGCGGCCAACACGCGAATCCAAAAAATACTCCACGCTTCCGCTAGGAGGCCCGGAGTACCCTCAAATTCAGCCTTAAGCAGGACTTTTGGGCCCTGAAAGTCAAAGAACATCATTCGTCGTTGTTTTTCAGACAAGTTTCTGAACCCATTGGCACTTCCTTTTGAAGGAAATTCGACAGATTATGTTGCCTATAGATATTAGCCCCCCTGGTAGGGAGAAACGTACCTTTCTGCAGATGCTCTATGATCCGGGCAATCTCATTTGGCCGTAAATTGAAGAAAATCAAGCGGCTATATGCCTTATTCTCCTTGTTTTCGCTGGATGGCATGCTGTAACTCATGAGCGTGAAAGCCAAGAACAAAAGGGCATTTCTCGCATCGGTCAATATATATGTAGAAACGATATCTCCTCTATAGAGGACAAGAAATTTTGGGGCAATCAGGCAAAAAGCGCACGAGAAAATGAAGTACTTTCAAGGACTGCCATAGAATGGACAGATGTTCAGTAAAACGGTCATAATTTTGTCATTCAGAGTCCGTGTCGGACCCATAAGTACTCAAACTGCTCGCAAGCAGTGCGCGAATCCAAAAAATACTCACTGCTTGCGCCATGAGGCCCGGAATAACCACAAATTCAGCCTTAAGCAGGACTTTTTGGCCCTGAAAGTCAAAGAACATCATTCGTCGCTGTTTTTCAGACAAGTTTCTGAACGCATTGGCACTTCCTTTTGAAGGAAATTCGAGAGATTATGTTGCTTATAGACATTAGCCCCCTGGTAGGGACAAACATACCTTTCTGCAGATGCTCTATGATCCTGGCAATCTCATTTGGCCGTAAATTGAACAAAATCCAGTGGCTATATGCCTTATTCTCCTTGTTTTCGCAGGATGGCATGGTGTAACTCATGCGCGTGAAAGCCAAGCACAAAAGGGCATTCCTCGCATCGGTCAATATATATGTGGAAACGATATCTCCTCTATAGAGGACAAGAAATTTTGGGGCAATCAAGCAAAAAGCGCACGACAAAATGAAATACTTTCAAGAACTACCATAGAATGGACAGATGTTCACTAAAACGGTAATAATTTTGTCATTCGGAGTCTGTGTCGGACCCATAAGTACTCAAACTGCTCGCGGCGAGCGCGCGAATCCAAAAAATACTCCACGCTTCCCCCAGGAGGCCCGGAGTACCCTCAAATTCAGCCTTAAGTAGGACTTTTTGGCCCTGAAAGTCAATCATTCGTCACTGTTTTTCGGACAAGTTTCAGAACCCATTGGCACTTCCTTTTGAAGGAAATTCGAGATATTATGTTGCTTATAGACATTAGCCCCCTGGTAGGGACAAGCGTACCTTCTGCGAAGCTCTATGATCCGAGCAATCTTATTTGGCTGTAAATTGAAGAAAATCCAGCGGCTATATGCCTTATTCTCCTTGTTTTCGCCGGATGGCATGCTGTAACTCATGCTCGTGAATGCCAAGAACAAAAGGGCATTCCTTGCATCGGTCAATATATATGTGGAAACGATATCTTCTCTATAGAGGACATGAAAGTCTGGGGCAATCAAGCAAAAAGCGCACGAGAAAATGAAGTACATTCAAGGACTGCCATAGAATGGACAGATGTTCACTAAAACGGTCATAATTTTGTCATTCGCAGTCCGTGTCGGACCCATAAGTACTCAAACTGCTCGCGACGAGCGCGCGAATCAAGAAAATACTCCACACTTCCTCTAGGAGGCCCGGAGTACCCTCAAATTCAGCCTTAAGCAGGACTTTTGGCCCCGAAAGTCAAAGAACATCATTCGTCGTTGTTTTTCGACAAGTTTCAACCCATTGGCACTTCCTTTTGAAGGAAATTGACGATTATGTTGCCTATAGATATTAGCCCCCGGTAGGGAGAAACGTACCTTCTGCAGATGCTCTATGATCCGGCAATCTCATTTGGCCAGTAAATTGAAGAAAATCAAGCTGCTATATGCCTTATTCTCCTTGTTTTCACTGGATGGCATGTCAGTAACTCATGAGCGTGAAAGCCAAGAACAAAAGGGCATTTCTCGCATCGGTCAATATATATGTAGAAACGATATCTCCTCTATAGAGGACAAGAAATTTTGGGGCAATCAGGCAAAAAGCGCACGAGAAAATGAAGTACTTTCAAGGACGCCATAGAATGGACAGATGTTCAATAAACGGTCATAATTTTGTCATTCGAGTCCGTGTCGGACCCATAAGTACTCAAACTGCTCGCAAGCAGCCAATGAATCAAAAATACTCATCGCTTGCGCCATGAGGCCCGGAATAACCACAAATTCAGCCTTAAGCAGGACTTTTTGGCCCTGAAAGTCAAAGAACATCATTCGTCGCTGTTTTTCAGACAAGTTTCGGAACGCATTGGCACTTCCTTTTGAAGGAAATTCGAGAGATTATGTTGCTTATAGACATTAGCCCCTGGTAGGGACAAACATACCTTCTGCAGATGCTCTATGATCCCGCAATCTCATTTGGCGTAAATTGAACAAAATCCAAAGGCTATATGCCTTATTCTCCTTGTTTTCGCAGGATGGCATGGTGTAACTCATGCGCGTGAAAGCCAAGGACAAAAGGGCATTCCTCGCATCGGTCAATATATATGTGGAAACGATATCTCCTCTATAGAGGACAAGAAATTTTAGGGCAATCAAGCAAAAAGCGCACGACAAAATGAAATACTTTCAAGAACTACCATAGAATGGACATGTTCACTAAAACGGTAATAATTTTGTCATTCGAGTCCGTGTCGGACCCATAAGTACTCAAACTGCTTTCATGGCGAAGCTGAATCAAAAAATACTCCACGCTTCCCCAGAGGCCCGGAGTACCCTCAAATTCAGCCTTAAGTAGGACTTTTGGCCCCGAAAGTCAATCATTAAATCACTGTTTTTCGGACAAGTTTCGAACCCATTGGCACTTCCTTTTGAAGGAAATTCGAGATATTATGTTGCTTATAGACATTAGCCCCTGGTAGGGACAAGCGTATTTTCTGCAGAAGCTCTATGATCCGAGCAATCTTATTTGGCTGTAAATTGAAGAAAATCCAGCGCTATATGCCTTATTCTCCTTGTTTTCGCCGGATGGCATGCTGTAACTCATGCTCGTGAATGCCAAGAACAAAAGGGCATTCCTTGCATCGGTCAATATATATGTGGAAACGATATCTTCTCTATAGAGGACATGAAAGTCTGGGGCAATCAAGCAAAAAGCGCACGAGAAAATGAAGTACATTCAAGGACTGCCATAGAATGGACAGATGTTCACTAAAACGGTCATAATTTTGTCATTCGCAGTCCGTGTCGGACCCATAATTACTCAAACTGCTCATGACGAGCGCATACGAATCCAGAAAATACTCCACGCTTCCTCTAGGAGGCCCGGAGTACCCTCAAATTCAGCCTTAAGCAGGACTTTTTGGCCCTGAAAGTCAAAGAACATCATTCGTTGTTGTTTTTCAGACAAGTTTCTGAACCCATTGGCACTTCCTTTTGAAGGAAATTGACAGATTATGTTGCCTATAGATATTAGCCCCCGGTAGGGAGAAACGTACCTTCTGCAGATGCTCTATGATCCGGGCAATCTCATTTGGCGTAAATTGAAGAAAATCAAGCTATATGCCTTATTCTCCTTGTTTTCATTGGATGGCATGTCAGTAACTCATGAGCGTGAAAGCCAAGAACAAAAGGGCATTTCTCGATCGGTCAATATATATGTAGAAACGATATCTCCTCTATAGAGGACAAGAAATTTTGGGGCAATCGGGCAAAAGCGCACGAGAAAATGAAGTACTTTCAAGGACGCCATAGAATGGACAGATGTTCATAAAGCGGTCATAATTTTGTCATTCGAGTCCGTGTCGGACCCATAAGTACTCAAACTGCTCGCAAGCAGCGCGAATCCAAAAATACTCATCGCTTGCGCCATGAGGCCCGGAATAACCACAAATTCAGCCTTAAGCAGGACTTTTGGCCCCGAAAGTCAAAGAACATCATTCGTCATTGTTTTTCGACAAGTTTCAACGCATTGGCACTTCCTTTTGAAGGAAATTCGAGAGATTATGTTGCTTATAGACATTAGCCCCTGGTAGGGACAAACATACCTTCTGCAGATGCTCTATGATCCCGCAATCTCATTTGGCGTAAATTGAACAAAATCCAGTGGCTATATGCCTTATTCTCCTTGTTTTCGCAGGATGGCATGGTGTAACTCATGCGCGTGAAAGCCAAGGACAAAAGGGCATTCCTCGCATCGGTCAATATATATGTGGAAACGATATCTCCTCTATAGAGGACAAGAAATTTTGGGGCAATCAAGCAAAAAGCGCACGACAAAATGAAATACTTTCAAGAACTACCATAGAATGGACAGATGTTCACTAAAACGGTAATAATTTTGTCATTCGGAGTCTGTGTCGGACCCATAAGTACTCAAACTGCTCGCGGCGAGCGCGCGAATCCAAAAAATACTCCACGCTTCCCCCAGGAGGCCCGGAGTACCCTCAAATTCAGCCTTAAGTAGGACTTTTTGGCCCTGAAAGTCAATCATTCGTCACTGTTTTTCGGACAAGTTTCAGAACCCATTGGCACTTCCTTTTGAAGGAAATTCGAGATATTATGTTGCTTATAGACATTAGCCCCCTGGTAGGGACAAGCGTACCTTTCTGCAGAAGCTCTATGATCCGAGCAATCTTATTTGGCTGTAAATTGAAGAAAATCCAACGGCTATATGCCTTATTCTCCTTGTTTTCGCCGGATGGCATGCTGTAACTCATGCTCGTGAATGCCAAGAACAAAAGGGCATTCCTTGCATCGGTCAATATATATGTGGAAACGATATCTTCTCTATAGAGGACATGAAAGTTTGGGGCAATCAAGCAAAAAGCGCACGAGAAAATGAAGTACATTCAAGGACTGCCATAGAATGGACAGATGTTCACTAAAACGGTCATAATTTTGTCATTCGCAGTCCGTGTCGGACCCATAAGTACTCAAACTGCTCATGACGAAGCGCTGAATCAAGAAAATACTCCACACTTCCTCTAGGAGGCCCGGAGTACCCTCAAATTCAGCCTTAAGCAGGACTTTTTGGCCCTGAAAGTCAAAGAACATCATTCGTCGTTGTTTTTCAGACAAGTTTCTGAACCCATTGGCACTTCCTTTTGAAGGAAATTCGACAGATTATGTTGCCTATAGATATTAGCCCCCCTGGTAGGGAGAAACGTACCTTTCTGCAGATGCTCTATGATCCGGGCAATCTCATTTGGCCGTAAATTGAAGAAAATCAAGCGGCTATATGCCTTATTCTCCTTGTTTTCGCTGGATGGCATGCTGTAACTCATGAGCGTGAAAGCCAAGAACAAAAGGGCATTTCTCGCATCGGTCAATATATATGTAGAAACGATATCTCCTCTATAGAGGACAAGAAATTTTGGGGCAATCAGGCAAAAAGCGCACGAGAAAATGAAGTACTTTCAAGGACTGCCATAGAATGGACAGATGTTCAGTAAAACGGTCATAATTTTGTCATTCAGAGTCCGTGTCGGACCCATAAGTACTCAAACTGCTCGCAAGCAGCGCGCGAATCCAAAAAATATTCACTGCTTGCGCCATGAGGCCCGGAATAACCACAAATTCAGCCTTAAGCAGGACTTTTTGGCCCTGAAAGTCAAAGAACATCATTCGTCATGTTTTTCGATACAAGTTTCTGAACGCATTGGCACTTCCTTTTGAAGGAAATTCGAGAGATTATGTTGCTTATAGACATTAGCCCCCTGGTAGGGACAAACATACCTTTCTGCAGATGCTCTATGATCCTGGCAATCTCATTTGGCCGTAAATTGAACAAAATCCAGTGGCTATATGCCTTATTCTCCTTGTTTTCGCAGGATGGCATGGTGTAACTCATGCGCGTGAAAGCCAAGGACAAAAGGGCATTCCTCGCATCGGTCAATATATATGTGGAAACGATATCTCCTCTATAGAGGACAAGAAATTTTGGGGCAATCAAGCAAAAAGCGCACGACAAAATGAAATACTTTCAAGAACTACCATAGAATGGACAGATGTTCACTAAAACGGTAATAATTTTGTCATTCGGAGTCTGTGTCGGACCCATAAGTACTCAAACTGCTCACATGGCGGCGTCTGAATCAAAAAATACTCCACGCTTCCCCGAGGCCCGGAGTACCCTCAAATTCAGCCTTAAGTAGGACTTTTGGCCCCGAAGTCAATCATTAAATCACTGTTTTTCGGACAAGTTTCAGAACCCATTGGCACTTCCTTTTGAAGGAAATTCGAGATATTATGTTGCTTATAGACATTAGCCCCCTGGTAGGGACAAGCGTACCTTTCTGCAGAAGCTCTATGATCCGAGCAATCTTATTTGGCTGTAAATTGAAGAAAATCCAGCGGCTATATGCCTTATTCTCCTTGTTTTCGCCGGATGGCATGCTGTAACTCATGCTCGTGAATGCCAAGAACAAAAGGGCATTCCTTGCATCGGTCAATATATATGTGGAAACGATATCTTCTCTATAGAGGACATGAAAGTCTGGGGCAATCAAGCAAAAAGCGCACGAGAAAATGAAGTACATTCAAGGACTGCCATAGAATGGACAGATGTTCACTAAAACGGTCATAATTTTGTCATTCGCAGTCCGTGTCGGACCCATAAGTACTCAAACTGCTCGCGACGAGCGCGCGAATCCAGAAAATACTCCACGCTTCCTCTAGGAGGCCCGGAGTACCCTCAAATTCAGCCTTAAGCAGGACTTTTTGGCCCTGAAAGTCAAAGAACATCATTCGTTGTTGTTTTTCAGACAAGTTTCTGAACCCATTGGCACTTCCTTTTGAAGGAAATTCGACAGATTATGTTGCCTATAGATATTAGCCCCCCTGGTAGGGAGAAACTTACCTTTCTGCAGATGCTCTATGATCCGGGCAATCTCATTTGGCCGTAAATTGAAGAAAATCAAGCGGCTATATGCCTTATTCTCCTTGTTTTCGCTGGATGGCATGCTATAACTCATGAGCGTGAAAGCCAAGAACAAAAGGGCATTTCTCGCATCGGTCAATATATATGTAGAAACGATATCTCCTCTATAGAGGACAAGAAATTTTGGGGCAATCGCAAAAGCGCACGAGAAAATGAAGTACTTTCAAGGACGCCATAGAATGGACAGATGTTCATAAAAGCGGTCATAATTTTGTCATTGAGTCCGTGTCGGACCCATAAGTACTCAAACTGCTCGCAAGCTGCGCGCGAATCCAAAAAATACTCCCTGCTTGCGCCATGAGGCCCGGAATAACCACAAATTCAGCCTTAAGCAGGACTTTTTGGCCCTGAAAGTCAAAGAACATCATTCGTCATTGTTTTTCGGACAAGTTTCGACGCATTGGCACTTCCTTTTGAAGGAAATTCGAGAGATTATGTTGCTTATAGACATTAGCCCCCTGGTAGGGACAAAAATACCTTTCTGCAGATGCTCTATGATCCTGGCAATCTCATTTGGCCGTAAATTGAAGAAAATCCAATGGCTATATGCCTTATTCTCCTTGTTTTCGCAGGATGGCATGGTGTAACTCATGCGCGTGAAAGCCAAGGACAAAAGGGCTTTCCTCGCATCGGTCAATATATATGTGGAAACGATATCTCCTCTATAGAGGACAAGAAATTTTGGGGCAATCAAGCAAAAAGCGCACGACAAAATGAAATACTTTCAAGAACTACCATAGAATGGACAGATGTTCACTAAAACGGTAATAATTTTGTCATTCGGAGTCTGTGTCGGACCCATAAGTACTCAAACTGCTTTCATGGCGCGCTGAATCAAAAAATACTCCACGCTTCCCCAGAGGCCCGGAGTACCCTCAAATTCAGCCTTAAGTAGGACTTTTGGCCCCGAAAGTCAATCATTAAATCGCTGTTTTTCGGACAAGTTTCAGAACCCATTGGCACTTCCTTTTGAAGGAAATTCGAGATATTATGTTGCTTATAGACATTAGCCCCCTGGTAGGGACAAGCGTACCTTTCTGCAGAAGCTCTATGATCCGAGCAATCTTATTTGGCTGTAAATTGAAGAAAATCCAGCGGCTATATGCCTTATTCTCCTTGTTTTCGCCGGATGGCATGCTGTAACTCATGCTCGTGAATGCCAAGAACAAAAGGGCATTCCTTGCATCGGTCAATATATATGTGGAAACGATATCTTCTCTATAGAGGACATGAAAGTTTGGGGCAATCAAGCAAAAAGCGCCTGAAAATGAAGTACATTCAAGGACGCCATAGAATGGACAGATGTTCACTAAAACGGTCATAATTTTGTCATTCGCAGTCCGTGTCGGACCCATAAGTACTCAAACTGCTCGCGACGAGCGCACGAATCCAGAAAATACTCCACGCTTCCTCTAGGAGGCCCGGAGTACCCTCAAATTCAGCCTTAAGCAGGACTTTTTGGCCCTGAAAGTCAAAGAACATCATTCGTTGTTGTTTTTCAGACAAGTTTCTGAACCCATTGGCACTTCCTTTTGAAGGAAATTCGACAGATTATGTTGCCTATAGATATTAGCCCCCCTGGTAGGGAGAAACTTACCTTTCTGCAGATGCTCTATGATCCGGCAATCTCATTTGGCCAGAAATTGAAGAAAATCAAGCGGCTATATGCCTTATTCTCCTTGTTTTCGCTGGATGGCATGCTGTAACTCATGAGCGTGAAAGCCAAGAACAAAAGGGCATTTCTCGCATCGGTCAATATATATGTAGAAACGATATCTCCTCTATAGAGGACAAGAAATTTTGGGGCAATCAGGCAAAAAGCGCACGAGAAAATGAAGTACTTTCAAGGACTGCCATAGAATGGACAGATGTTCAGTAAAACGGTCACAATTTTGTCATTCAGAGTCCGTGTCGGACCCATAAGTACTCAAACTGCTCGCAAGCTGCGCGCGAATCCAAAAAATACTCCCTGCTTGCGCCATGAGGCCCGGAATAACCACAAATTCAGCCTTAAGCAGGACTTTTTGGCCCTGAAAGTCAAAGAACATCATTCGTCGCAGTTTTTCAGACAAGTTTCTAAACGCATTGGCACTTCCTTTTGAAGGAAATTCGAGAGATTATGTTGCTTATAGACATTAGCCCCCTGGTAGGGACAAACATACCTTTCTGCAGATGCTCTATGATCCTGGCAATCTCATTTGGCCGTAAATTGAAGAAAATCCAGTGGCTATATGCCTTATTCTCCTTGTTTTCGCAGGATGGCATGGTGTAACTCATGCGCGTGAAAGCCAAGGACAAAAGGGCATTCCTCGCATCGGTCAATATATATGTGGAAACGATATCTCCTCTATAGAGGACAAGAAATTTTGGGGCAATCAAGCAAAAGCGCACGACAAAATGAAATACTTACAAGAACTACCATAGAATGGACAGATGTTCACTAAAACGGTAATAATTTTGTCATTCGAGTCCGTGTCGGACCCATAAGTACTCAAACTGCTTTCATGGCGAAGCGCTGAATCAAAAAATACTCCACGCTTCCCCAGAGGCCCGGAGTACCCTCAAATTCAGCCTTAAGTAGGACTTTTGGCCCCGAAAGTCAATCATTAAATCGCTGTTTTTCTGGACAAGTTTCGAACCCATTGGCACTTCCTTTTGAAGGAAATTCGAGATATTATGTTGCTTATAGACATTAGCCCCTGGTAGGGACAAGCGTACCTTTCTGCGAAGCTCTATGATCCGAGCAATCTTATTTGGCTGTAAATTGAAGAAAATCCAGCGCTATATGCCTTATTCTCCTTGTTTTCACGGATGGCATGTCAGAACTCATGCTCGTGAATGCCAAGAACAAAAGGGCATTCCTTGCATCGGTCAATATATATGTGGAAACGATATCTTCTCTATAGAGGACATGAAAGTTTGGGGCAATCAAGCAAAAAGCGCACGACAAAATGAAGTACATTCAAGGACTGCCATAGAATGGACAGATGTTCACTAAAACGGTCATAATTTTGTCATTTGCAGTCCGTGTCGGACCCATAAGTACTCAAACTGCTCGCGACGAGCGCACGAATCCAGAAAATACTCCACGCTTCCTCTAGGAGGCCCGGAGTACCCTCAAATTCAGCCTTAAGCAGGACTTTTTGGCCCTGAAAGTCAAAGAACATCATTCGTTGTTGTTTTTCAGACAAGTTTCTGAACCCATTGGCACTTCCTTTTGAAGGAAATTCGACAGATTATGTTGCCTATAGACATTAGCCCCCTGGTAGGGAGAAACTTACCTTTCTGCAGATGCTCTATGATCCGGGCAATCTCATTTGGCCGTAAATTGAAGAAAATCCAGTGGCTATATGCCTTATTCTCCTCGTTTTCGCAGGATGGCATGGTGTAACTCATGCGCGTGAAAGCCAAGGACAAAAGGGCATTCCTCGCATCGGTCAATATATATGTGGAAACGATATCTCCTCTATAGAGGACAAGAAATTTTGGGGCAATCAGGCAAAAAGCGCACGAGAAAATGAAGTACTTTCAAGGACTGCCATAGAATGGACAGATGTTCAGTAAAACGGTCATAATTTTGTCATTCGAGTCCGTGTCGGACCCATAAGTACTCAAACTGCTCAAGAGCTGCGCGCGAATCCAAAAATACTCCGCTTGCTTGCATGAGGCCCGGAATAACCACAAATTCAGCCTTAAGCAGGACTTTTGGCCCGAAAGTCAAAGAACATCATTCGTCGCAGTTTTTCGAGACAAGTTTCAACGCATTGGCACTTCCTTTTGAAGGAAATTCGAGAGATTATGTTGCTTATAGACATTAGCCCCTGGTAGGGACAAACATACCTTCTGCAGATGCTCTATGATCCCGCAATCTCATTTGGCGTAAATTGAAGAAAATCCAAGGCTATATGCCTTATTCTCCTTGTTTTCGCAGGATGGCATGGTGTAACTCATGCGCGTGAAAGCCAAGGACAAAAGGGCATTCCTCGCATCGGTCAATATATATGTGGAAATGATATCTCCTCTATAGAGGACAAGAAATTTTGGGGCAATCAAGCAAAAAGCGCACGACAAAATGAAATACTTTCAAGAACTACCATAGAATGGACAGATGTTCACTAAAACGGTAATAATTTTGTCATTCGGAGTCTGTGTTGGACCCATAAGTACTCAAACTGCTTTCATGGCGAATGCTGAATCAAAAAATACTCGCGCTTCCCCGGCCCGGAGTACCCTCAAATTCAGCCTTAAGTAGGACTTTTGGCCCGAAAGTCAATCATTCGTCGCTGTTTTTCTGGACAAGTTTCAACCCATTGGCACTTCCTTTTGAAGGAAATTCGAGATATTATGTTGCTTATAGACATTAGCCCCCTGGTTGGGACAAGCGTACCTTTCTGCAGAAGCTCTATGATCCGAGCAATCTTATTTGGCTGTAAATTGAAGAAAATCCAGCGGCTATATGCCTTATTCTCCTTGTTTTCGCCGGATGGCATGCTGTAACTCATGCTCGTGAATGCCAAGAACAAAAGGGCATTCCTTGCATCGGTCAATATATATGTGGAAACGATATCTTCTCGATAGAGGACATGAAAGTTTGGGGCAATCAGGCAAAAAGCGCACGAGAAAATGAAGTACATTCAAGGACTGCCATAGAATGGACAGATGTTCACTAAAACGGTCATAATTTTGTCATTCGCAGTCCATGTCGGACCCATAAGTACTCAAACTGCTCATGACGAGCGCGAATCAGAAAATACTCCACGCTTCCTCTAGGAGGCCCGAGTACCTCAAATTCAGCCTTAAGCAGGACTTTTGGCCCCGAAAGTCAAAGAACATCATTCGTCGTTGTTTTTCGGACAAGTTTCAACCCATTAGCACTTCCTTTTGAAGGAAATTGACGATTATGTTGCCTATAGATATTAGCCCCCGGTAGGGAGAAACGTACCTTCTGCGCAGATGCTCTATGATCCGGCAATCTCATTTGGCGTAAATTGAAGAAAATCAAGCGGCTATATGCCTTATTCTCCTTGTTTTCATTTGGATGGCATGCTGTAACTCATGAGCGTGAAAGCCAAGAACAAAAGGGCATTTCTCGCATCGCTCAATATATATGTGGAAACGATATCTCCTCTATAGAGGACAAGAAATTTTGGGGCAATCAGGCAAAAAGCGCACGAGAAAATGAAGTACTTTCAAGGACTGCCATAGAATGGACAGATGTTCAGTAAAACGGTAATAATTTTGTCATTCGCAGTCCGTGTTGGACCCATAAGTACTCAAACTGCTCGCGGCCAGCGCGCGAATCCAAAAAATACTCCCTGCTAGCGCCATGAGGCCCGGAATAACCACAAATTCAGCCTTAAGCAGGACTTTTTGGCCCTGAAAGTCAAAGAACATCATTCGTCATTGTTTTTTGACAAGTTTCGACGCATTGGCACTTCCTTTTGAAGGAAATTCGAGAGATTATGTTGCTTATAGACATTAGCCCCCTGGTAGGGACAAACATACCTTTCTGCAGATGCTCTATGATCCTGGCAATCCCATTTGGCCGTAAATTGAAGAAAATCCAGTGGCTATATGCCTTATTCTCCTTGTTTTCGCAGGATGGCATGGTGTAACTCATGCGCGTGAAAGCCAAGGACAAAAGGGCATTCCTCGCATCGGTCAATATATATGTGGAAACGATATCTCCTCTATAGAGGACAAGAAATTTTGGGGCAATCAAGCAAAAAGCGCACGACAAAATGAAATACTTTCAAGAACTACCATAGAATGGACAGATGTTCACTAAAACGGTAATAATTTTGTCATTCGAGTCTGTGTCGGACCCATAAGTACTCAAACTGCTTTCATGGCGAAGCTGTGAATCAAAAATTACTCCACGCTTCCCCCAGGAGGCCCGGAGTACCCTCAAATTCAGCCTTAAGTAGGACTTTTTGGCCCTGAAAGTCAATCATTCGTCACTATTTTTCGGACAAGTTTCAGAACCCATTGGCACTTCCTTTTGAAGGAAATTCGAGATATTATGTTGCTTATAGACATTAGCCCCCTGGTAGGGACAAGCGTACCTTTCTGCAGAAGCTCTATGATCCGAGCAATCTTATTTGGCTGTAAATTGAAGAAAATCCAGCGGCTATATGCCTTATTCTCCTTGTTTTCGCCGGATGGCATGCTGTAACTCATGCTCGTGAATGCCAAGAACAAAAGGGCATTCCTTGCATCGGTCAATATATATGTGGAAACGATATCTTCTCTATAGAGGACTTGAAAGTTTGGGGCAATCAAGCAAAAAGCGCACGAGAAAATGAAGTACATTCAAGGACTGCCATAGAATGGACAAATGTTCACTAAACGGTCATAATTTTGTCATTCGCAGTCCGTGTCGGACCCATAAGTACTCAAACTGCTCGCGACGAGCGCACGAATCCAGAAAATACTCCACGCTTCCTCTAGGAGGCCCGGAGTACCCTCAAATTCAGCCTTAAGCAGGACTTTTTGGCCCTAAAAGTCAAAGAACATCATTCGTTGTTGTTTTTCAGACAAGTTTCTGAACCCATTGGCACTTCCTTTTGAAGGAAATTCGACAGATTATGTTGCCTATAGACATTAGCCCCCTGGTAGGGAGAAACTTACCTTTCTGCAGATGCTCTATGATCCGGGCAATCTCATTTGGCCGTAAATTGAAGAAAATCCAGTGGCTATATGCCTTATTCTCCTTGTTTTCGCAGGATGGCATGGTGTAACTCATGCGCGTGAAAGCCAAGGACAAAAGGGCATTCCTCGCATCGGTCAATATATATGTGGAAACGATATCTCCTCTATAGAGGACAAGAAATTTTGGGGCAATCAAGCAAAAAGCGCACGACAAAATGAAGTACTTTCAAGGACTGCCATAGAATGGACAGATGTTCACTAAAACGGTCATAATTTCGTCATTCAGAGTCTGTGTTGGACCCATAAGTACTCAAACTGCTCGCGGCGAGCGCGCGAATCCAAAAAATACTCCACGCTTCCCCCAGGAGGCCCGGAGTACCCTCAAATTCAGCCTTAAGTAGGACTTTTTGGCCCTGAAAGTCAATCATTCGTCGCTGTTTTTCGGACAAGTTTCAGAACCCATTGGCACTTCCTTTTGAAGGAAATTCGAGATATTATGTTGCTTATAGACATTAGCCCCCTGGTTGGGACAAGCGTATTTTCTCGCGAAGCTCTATGATCCGAGCAATCTTATTTGGCTGTAAATTGAAGAAAATCCAGCGGCTATATGCCTTATTCTCCTTGTTTTCGCCGGATGGCATGCTGTAACTCATGCTCGTGAATGCCAAGAACAAAAGGGCATTCCTTGCATCGGTCAATATATATGTGGAAACGATATCTTCTCTATAGAGGACATGAAAGTTTGGGGCAATCAGGCAAAAAGCGCACGAGAAAATGAAGTACATTCAAGGACTGCCATAGAATGGACAGATGTTCACTAAAACGGTCATAATTTTGTCATTCGCAGTCCGTGTCGGACCCATAAGTACTCAAACTGCTCGCGACGAGCGCGCGAATCCAGAAAATACTCCACGCTTCCTCTAGGAGGCCCGGAGTACCCTCAAATTCAGCCTTAAGCAGGACTTTTTGGCCCTGAAAGTCAAAGAACATCATTCGTCGTTGTTTTTCAGACAAGTTTCTGAACCCATTGGCACTTCCTTTTGAAGGAAATTCGACAGATTATGTTGCCTATAGATATTAGCCGCCCTGGTAGGGAGAAACGGACCTTTCTGCAGATGCTCTATGATCCGGCAATCTCATTTGGCGAAATTGAAGAAAATCAAGCGGCTATATGCCTTATTCTCCTTGTTTTCATTGGATGGCATGTCAGAACTCATGAGCGTGAAAGCCAAGAACAAAGGGCATTTCTCGCATCGCTCAATATATATGTGGAAACGATATCTCCTCTATAGAGGACAAGAAATTTTGGGGCAATCAGGCAAAAAGCGCACGAGAAAATGAAGTACTTTCAAGGACTGCCATAGAATGGACAGATGTTCAGTAAAACGGTAATAATTTTGTCATTCGCAGTCCGTGTTGGACCCATAAGTACTCAAACTGCTCGCGGCCAGCGCGCGAATCCAAAAAATACTCCCTGCTAGCGCCATGAGGCCCGGAATAACCACAAATTTAGCCTTAAGCAGGACTTTTTGGCCCTGAAAGTCAAAGAACATCATTCGTCGCTGTTTTTCAGACAAGTTTCTGAATGCATTGGCACTTCTTTTGAAGGAAATTCGAGAGATTATGTTGCTTATAGACATTAGCCCCCTGGTAGGGACAAACATACCTTTCTGCAGATGCTCTATGATCCTGGAAATCTCATTTGGCCGTAAATTGAAGAAAATCCAATGGCTATATGCCTTATTCTCCTTGTTTTCGCAGGATGGCATGGTGTAACTCATGCGCGTCAAAGCCAAGGACAAAAGGGCATTCCTCGCATCGGTCAATATATATGTGGAAACGATATCTCCTCTATAGAGGACAAGAATTTTTGGGGCAATCAAGCAAAAAGCGCACGACAAAATGAAGTACTTTCAAGAACTTCCATAGAATGGACAGATGTTCACTAAAACGGTAAAAATTTTGTCATTCGGAGTCTGTGTCGGACCCATAAGTACTCAAACTGCTCGCGGCGAGCGCGCGAATCCAAAAAATACTCCACGCTTCCCCCAGGAGGCCAGGAGTACCCTCAAATTCAGCCTTAAGTAGGACTTTTTGGCCCTGAAAGTCAATCATTCGTCGCTGTTTTTCGGACAAGTTTCAGAACCCATTGGCACTTCCTTTTGAAGGAAATTCGAGATATTATGTTGCTTATAGACATTAGCCCACTGGTAGGGACAAACGTACCTTTCTGCAGAAGCTCTATGATCCGAGCAATCTTATTTGGCTGTAAATTGAAGAAAATCCAGCGGCTATATGCCTTATTCTCCTTGTTTTCGCCGGATGGCATGCTGTAACTCATGCGCGTGAAAGCCAAGAACAAAAGGGCATTCCTTGCATCGGTCAATATATATGTGGAAACGGTATCTCCTCTATAGAGGACAAGAAATTTTGGGGCAATCAGGCAAAAAGCGCAGGAGAAAATGAAGTACTTTCAAGGACTGCCATAGAAAGGACATCTGTTCACTAAAACGGTCATAATTTTATCATTCGGAGTCCGTGTCGGACCCATAAGTACTCAAACTGCTCGTGCCGAGTGCGCGAATCCAAAAAATACTCCCCGCTTGTGCCAGGAGGCCCGAAGTACCCTCAAATTCAGCCTTAAGCAGGACTTTTTGGCCCTGAAAGTCAAAGAACATCATTCGTCGCTGTTTTTCAGACAAGTTACTGAACCCATTGGCACTTCCTTTTGAAGAAATTCGAGAGATTATATTGCTTATAGACATTAGCCGCCCTGGTAGGGACAAACGTACCTTTCTGCAGATGCTCTATGATCCAGGCAATCTCATTTGGCCGTAAATTGAAGAAAATCCAGTGGCAATATGCCTTATTCTCCTTGTTTTCGCCGGATGGCATGCTGTAACTCATGCGCGTGAAAGCCAAGAACAAAAGGGCATTCCTGGCATCGGTCAATATATATGTGGCAACGATATCTCCTCTATAGAGGACATGAAATTTTGGGGCAATCAGGCAAAAAGCCCACGAGAAAATGAAGTACTTTCAAGGACTGCCATAGAATGGACAGATGTTCACAAAAACGGTCATAATTTTGTCATTCGCAGTCCGTGTCAGACCCATAAGTACTCAAACTGCTCGCGGCGAGCGTGTGAATCCAAAAAATACTCCACGCTTTCGCTAGGAGGCCCGGAGTACCCTCAAATACAGCCTTAAGCAGGACTTTTTGGCCCTGAAAGTCAAAGAACATCATTCGTCGCTGTTTTTCAGACAAGTTTCTGAACCCATTGGCACTTCCTTTTTGATGAGGACATCAATACCATTGTTACACCCACAGCCCCTGCTGCTACACATACTGGACCAATTACTAGAGCTCGCGCACGCCAACTAAATTACCAGGTACTTTCGTTTCTTGGTAATGATTCTAATGTTCATGAGAATATGATGCTGCCTAAATTGGATACATTTGTTTTGCTTACAAATGAAGGGACTAGCTTGGAGAAGGATGAACATTGGAGCAAGAACAAGCGTGGAGATGATGGCATGCAAGGGGGACAAGAATGGAGTTACAAGTGATGATTTCAGGACTTTGAAGCCACCATAATGAGTGCATGAAGCCTTGGACGAAATATACAAGATGCCACTTCATAAATTTCGTCCAGAGGCTATTCTAGGTGCTTCGTCACCTTATTATTGGGCCAGGCCCATGTAATTTCGAAATACATTAGTATAGGCTATTTTTAGAGTCCGTATGTGTGGGGAAACAAGAGATAGGGTTAGTTTGGACCCCTCCACCAAGGGCCACGAAATTCACCCCTCTTCCTCCATATATACAGCCCTTAGGGCACCGTTTAGACTTTGGGTTTTGTTTAGATCAAAAGTTCGCCATAGCTGCAACTTCGCAGATTTCGCTTGTGTTCAACGACTGACAAAGGCGCCACAGAACCCCACCTTGATCAATAAAGCTTTCATCTTATATTCGCAATATCCAGATTGCAATCTCAGTTTCTTGCTTGTTCTTCGTTTGCTCGCAGGAAATGACCCTCGTGGTCGTTGATCGTGCTCGGCGTGGTCAATAACCTCTCGGAGTTGGTTTAGCGATTGCTAAGGCGCGGCGTCCTCGCCGCGTCAGTAGTCGGATCGTCAAAGTCGACTTCCACAAAGCGAAATCCACCTTCTCATCGAAAGACGGGACACCTTTGCCTCTATCAAGTGGTATCAGTTTTCAGGTTGCTCGGTGAGATTTTACAGTTTTTCGTAGTTTAGATCGAGTCTGTCTTCATACCTATAGTACACGAAAAAGCCAAAAAAAAAATTATTAGGGTTAGTTCATCCTTTATCCAAGCTAGTCTGAGCCTTTGCAATTTTCTATTCATTGCTTGCATAGTTGAATTATCGGTTGCATCGTCGTGTCAGTTGCCGGTTTTAGTGTCTAGTTCCTTTAGAGTTTCAAGTTCTGTTCACATTAGTCACGCCGCCGCTGCATCATTATCCCTTCCGTTGTCCACCATCCCATCTATTAATTTCCACCACGTGCTACGCGCTGTTCATTGTCATAATCATAGTTGTGGTCATTCACATCTTCGCCTGATCCAATCTGCATCTTATCTAGTTTGTCTTGGAAAGAGGGAAAAAAAATTTGGTCGAAAAAATTTCGTGCCCATCCTGTCAGTTTGACCTGGGAAGAGTTTTGAGACACTCGCCATTATAGTGATTTTTCGCAAAAAAAAAAAAAAGAGCAGCGCAAAAAAAAAAAAAGCAGCGCAAAAAAAAAAGAGCGAAAAAAAAATATTCAGAGTGTGCTTTTCCTTTGTTTACGTGCAGCGCCGTGATTTTGTTAGTGTTCTAGGCTCGCGTCTCTATGCGGTTCAGCCTAGGACCAACCACAATACCATCGTTGAGCGCTTATTCAACTTTGCATCTCTGATTTGATTATTGCTTGACCCTTTTGCTACCATATTATAAGCCTTCCCAGCTCCACATACATCTACGTCGTATGCTTGATTCTCCCCGTAATCGCTATAGCCAAGCTTTGAGAGTTTTGACTACAACGGTTGCCGATCACCACCGCTTTGGGTAAGAACTGTAAGAATTTGAGATTTGCTTCACGGATTTGTGACTGTCCACCACACCACCACCACCACTTCCTAGTAGTCTGAGGATCATATTCTTGTGTGTTTCTATTGCTGCTAACCATGGCAGGAACACAGCCGATGAGACTGATTGGGAGAACGACAAACAAACAGCTACATGATAAGTTTCAAAGAAATGATGATTGGACAGGTGCAAGATGTGGTAAACAGATTTGACGAGGCCATGGAGAAGATAGATGGCATTGAGAAGACGTTTGAAACAAAGCTTGATAGCAAGTTTGATGAATTGCTCGCGTTTTCCACAACCACCGCCGGCTGCACCTATCGCACCTCTGCAACGACAACAACTCGCCCCTTCCGAATCAAGATGGACGAGCTCAGCGTGTTCCTCTTGAGCCAGACAAAATTCTGGTGCCGCTGCTACTCTTGTTGGTGCTTCTTTGGCTCCTATTCTCGCTGCTGCTGGTACCGAGGAGGATGATTATGTGGGAGATTACGAGGAGGAGGTTGATCAACATCGAACTACGTGCAACCACCAGCACCACAACCACCGTGTCGTCCACATGCAAATAATGGCAATGCTAGGGCTCCCCTCAGTACGAGATCATGACCATCTCCCTAAACTGAAATTGAATATTCCACCATTTGAGGGTAGATATGTTCCGATATATATCTTACTTGGGAGTTAGAAACTGAACAACGATTTACATGTTTACAATATCCCGAGGAGAGACGTGTTCTGCTGCTGTTTGTGCTTTCACTAGCTTTGCATGTGTTTGGTGGTCTGAACATTGTAGATTATATCCTGTTCCAGCTACTTGGGCTGCTTTGAAAACTGCTATGCGTACTCGTTGGGTTCCACCATATTATCAACGTGAATTACTTCAAAAATTGCAGCGTTTAAGACAAGGAAAAATTTCTGTAGAAGAATATTATCGGGAATTGCAAACCGGCTTGATTAGATGTGGTATTGTTGAGGAGAATGAAGCTATGCTTGCACGCTTTACGGGTGGATTAAATAGAGAGATTCAGACCATTCTAGACTATAAGGATTATAATAATATCACTCGCTTATTCCATCTTGCTTGTAAAGCTGAACGTGAAGTGCAGGATCGACAGCATTGGCGCCGCACTAACTTTTCTGCAGGTCGACCTTCATCATGGACACCACGTGCATCATCTACTTCCACCGCACCATCACCTCCTTCAGTGCCACCTCCAACCGTGATACAAGAAAGCAGCACAACCACCACTATCGCCAAGAGCACACCTGCTGGGCCTGCACAGAGCTCTTCTTCCATGGCGTCAACAGGGCACACAAGTGATATTATTTGTCGTCGTTGTAAGGGAAGAGGACATTTTATGAGAGAATGCAAATCTCAGCGTGTGATGATTGCTACGGAGGATGGTGGGTATGAGTCCGCTAGTGACTATGATGAGGAGACTTTGGCTCTTATTACACATGAGGAACACGGTGGAGATGATTCGATCATGAGACACAATACATGGCTGCGAAGATGCCGACAGTATGAATGTTTAGTTGCTCAACGTGTTTTGAGTGTGCAGGTTACACAAGCTGAGCAAAATCAGAGTCATAATTTGTTCCATACAAAAGGAGTTGTGAAGGAACGTTCTATTCAAGGTCATCATAGATGGAGGGAGCTGCAACAACTTGGCTAGCATGGAGATGGTGGAGAAGCTATCTCTCACCACAAGACCACATCCACATCCTTACTACATCCAATGGTTCAACAACAGCGGCAAGGTGAAGGTAACACGTCTTGTTCGTGTGCATTTTAGTTTCTCTACATATGCTGATTATGTTGATTGTGATGTGGTACCTATGCAAGCATGTTCCTTGTTACTTGGTAGACCATGGCAATTTGATAAAATTCAGACACCATGGTAGAAACAATCAAGATACTCTTGTTCATAAGGATAAAAATATTACTTTGCTTCCTATGACTCCTGAGTCCATTTTGAAAGATGATATTAATAGAGCTAATAAAGCAAAACAGAGAAAATAAGAGTGAAAATCAGATTGTGGCAAAAGAATTTGAGCAACACATGAAGCCTAATAATAAACCATCTATGTTGCTTCGAAATTAAATTGAAAAGTGCATGTTTACTTGCCACCAAATCTGATATTGATGAGCTAGATTTTGGTAAATCTATTTGCTATGCTTTTGTGTGCAAAGAGGCATTATTTTCATTCGAGGACGTGCCTTCCTCTTTGCCCCTCGCTGTCACTAACATTTTGCAGAGTTCACGACGCCTTTCCACAAGACGTGCCACCGGATTACCACCTATTCGAGGGATTGAGCATCAAATTGACTTAATTCCGGTGCATCGTTACCAACCGTGCACCATACCGCACCAATCCAGAGGAGACGAAGGAGATTATGCGTCAAGCACAGGAGCTGCTCGACAAAGGTTATATACGCGAATCCCTTAGTCCTTGTGCTGTTCCTATTATTCTAGTGCCGAAAAAGGATGGTACGTCACGTATGTGTGTTGATTGTAGAGGCATTAATAATATTACTATTCGTTATCGTCACCCTATTCCTAGGCTAGATGATATGCTTGATGAACTGAGTGGCTCTACAATATTCTCCAAAGTTGATTTATGTAGTGGATACCATCAAATTCGTATGAAATTGGGAGATGAATGGAAAACAGCATTTAAAACTAAGTTTGGATTATATGAGTGGTTGGTCATGCCTTTTGGGTTAACTAATGCACCTAGTACTTTCATGAGATTAATGAACGAAGTTTTACGTGCTTTCATTGGACGATTTGTGGTAGTTTATTTTGATGATATACTGATTTATAGCAAATCTTTGGAAGAACATTTGGAACATTTACGTGCTGTTTTTAATGCTCTCGTGATGCACGCTTGTTTGGTAACCTTGGGAAGTGCACCTTTTGCACCGACCGAGTATCTTTTCTTGGCTATGTTGTTACTCCACAGGAATTGAAGTTGATAAAGCCAAGATTGAAGCTATTGAGAGTTGGCCGCAGCCCAAAACGGTCACACAAGTGAGGAGTTTCCTTGGCCTCGCTGGTTTCTATAGGCGTTTTGTGAGAGATTTCAGCACCATTGCTGCACCTCTCAACGAGCTTACAAAGAAGGATGTGCCTTTTGTTTGGGGTACCGCACGGAAGAAGCCTTCACGGTATTGAAAGCTAAGTTGACACATGCTCCTTTACTCCAACTTCCTGATTTTAATAAGACTTTTGAGCTTGAATGTGATGCTAGTGGAATTGGATTAGAGGTGTGTTATTACAAGATGGCAAACCTGTTGCATACTTTTCTCGAAAAATTGAGTGGGCCTAGTCTGAATTATTCTACTTATGATAAAGAATTATATGCTCTTGTTTGGACTTTAGAAACATGGCAACATTATTTATGGCCCAAAGAATTTGTTATACATTCTGATCATGAATCTTTGAAACATACTAAAAGTCAAGCTAAACTGAATCGTAGACATGCTAAATGGGTTGAATTCATTGAGACTTTCCCTTATGTCATTAAACACAAGAAGGGTAAGGAAAATGTTATTGCTGATGCATTGTCTCGTCGCTATACTATGCTTTCACAACTTGACTTCAAAATATTTGGTTTGGAGACCATCAAAGATCAATATGTGCATGATGCTGATTTTAAAGATGTATTGCAGAATTGTAAAGAAGGTAGAACATGGAACAAGTTCGTCATTAATGATGGATTTGCTTTTCGTTCTAACAAGCTATGCATTCCAGCTAGCTCCGTTCGTCTTTTGTTGTTGCAGGAGGCGATGGAGGAGGACTAATGGGACATTTTGGCGTGAAGAAGACCGAGGATATACTAGCTACACATTTCTTTTGGCCAAAGATGAGACGGGATGTTGAGCGTTTTGTTGCTCGCTGCACTACATGTCAAAAAGCTAAGTCACGACTCAATCCTCATGGTTTATATATGCCTTTGCTGCACCTAGTGTTCCTTGGGAGGATATATCTATGGACTTTGTTTTAGGTTTACCTCGAACAAAGAAGGGAGGATAGCATATTTGTTGTCGTGGATAGATTCTCGAAAATGGCACACTTTATACCGTGTCATAAAAGCGATGATGTTTGTTAATGTTGCTGATTTGTTGTTTCGTGAAATTATTCGCTTGCATGGTGTGCCAAATACTATTGTTTCAGATCGTGATACTAAATTTCTTAGCCACTTTTGGAGATGTTTATGGGCTAAGTTGGGGACTAAACTACTTTTTAGTACTACTTGTCACCCCCAAACCGATGGATAAACTGAAGTAGTCAATAGAACATTGTCTACTATGCTTAGGGCTGTTTTGAAGAATAATAAGAAAATGTGGGAAGAATGCTTGCCTCATATTGAATTTGCTTATAATCGCTCATTGCATTCTACTACTAAGATGTGCCCTTTTGAAATTGTGTATGGTTTTCACCTCGTGCACCTATTGATTTATTGCCTCTTCCATCTTCGGAGAAGGTTAATTTTGATGCTAAAGAACGTGCTGAATTGATTTTAAAAATGCATGAGTTAACTAAGGAAAACATTGAGCGTATGAATGCTAAATATAAACTTGCTGGAGATAAGGGTAGAAAACATGTTGTGTTTGCACCGGAGATCTTGTTTGGTTACATTTGTGTGAGGATAGATTTCTGATTTGCGCAAATCAAAGCTAATGCCACGTCTTGCTGGTCCCTTTAAAGTGTTGGAGAAAGTAAATGATAATGCATATAAACTTGAGCTGCTGCTGCAGATTTTGGGGTTAGTCCCACTTTTAACATTGCAGATTTGAAGCCATATTTGGGTGAGGAAGATGAACTTCATCGAGGACGACTTCATTTCAAGAAGGGAGGATGATGAGGACATCAATACCATTGTTACACCCACAGCCCTATGCTGCTACATCTTGGACCAATTACTAGAGCTCACAAGACGCCAACTAAATTACTGTGTACTTTCGTTTCTTGGTAATGATTCTAATGTTCATGAGAATATGATGTCTGCCTAAATTGGATACATTTGTTTTGCTTACAAATGAAGGGACTAGCTTGGAGAAGGATGAACATTGGAGCAAGAACAAGCGTGGAGATGATGGCATGCAAGGGGACAAGAATGGAGTTACAAGTGATGATTTCAGGACTTTGAAGCCACCATAATGAGTGCATGAAGCCTTGGACGAAATATACAAGATGCCACTTCATAAATTTCGTCCAGAGGCTATTCTAGGTGCTTCGTCACCTTATTATTGGGCCAGGCCCATGTAATTTCGAAATACATTAGTATAGGCTATTTTAGAGTCCGTATGTGTGGGGAAACAAGAGATAGGGTTAGTTTGGACCCCTCCACCAAGGGCCACGAAATTCACCCCTCTTCCTCCATATATACAGCCCTTAGGGCACCGCTTAGACTTTGGGTTTTGTTTAGATCAAAAGTTCGCCATAGCTGCAACTTCACAGCGTTTCGTTTGTGTTCAACGACTGACAAAGGCGTCCACGTAACCCCACCTTGATCAATAAAGCTTTCATCTTATATTCGCAATATCCAGATTGCAATCTCAGTTTCTTGCTTGTTCTTCGTTTGCTCGCAGAAATGCACCCTCGTGGTCGTTGATCGTGCTCCGGCGTGGTCAATAACCTCTCGGAGTTGGTTTAGCGATTTCTAAGGCGCGACGTCCTCGCACGTTCGTAGTCGGATCGTCAAAGTCGACTTCCACAAAGCGAAATCCACCTTCTCATCGAAAGACGGGACACCTTTGCCTCTATCACTTTTGAAGTAAATTCGACAGATTATGTTGCCTATAGACATTAGCCCCCCTGGTAGGGACAAACGTACCTTTCTGCAGATGCTCTATGATCCGGGCAATCTCATTTGGCTTTAAATTGAAGAAAATCCAGCGGCTATATGCCTTATTCTCCTTGTTTTCGCCGGATGGCATGCTGTAACTCATGCTCGTGAATGCCAAGAACAAAAGGGCATTCCTTGCATCCGTCAATATATATGTGGAAACGATATCTTCTCTATAGAGGACATGAAAGTTTGGGGCAATCAAGCAAAAAGCGCACGAGAAAATGATGTACATTCAAGGACTGCCATAGAATGGACAGATGTTCACTAAAACGGTCATAATTTTGTCATTCGCAGTCCGTGTCGGACCCATAACTACTCAAACTGCTCGCGACAAGCGCACGAATCCAGAAAATACTCCACGCTTCCTCTAGGAGGCCCGGAGTACCCTCAAATTCAGCCTTAAGCAGGACTTTTTGGCCCTGAAAGTCAAAGAACATCATTCGTTGTTGTTTTTTAGACAAGTTTCTGAACCCATTGGCACTTCCTTTTGAAGGAAATTCAACAGATTATGTTGCCTATAGATATTAGCCCCCCTGGTAGGGAGAAACTTACCTTTCTGCAGATGCTCTATGATCCGGGCAATCTCATTTGGCCGTAAATTGAAGAAAATCAAGCGGCTATATGCCTTATTCTCCTTGTTTTCGCTGGATGGCATGCTGTAACTCATGAGCGTGAAAGCCAAGAACAAAAGGGCATTTCTCGCATCGGTCAATATATATGTAGAAACGATATCTCCTCTATAGAGGACAAGAAATTTTGGGGCAATCAGGCAAAAAACGCACGAGAAAATGAAGTACTTTCAAGGACTGCCATAGAATGGACAGATGTTCAGTAAAACGGTCATAATTTTGTCATTCAGAGTCCGTGTCGGACCCATAAGTACTCAAACTGCTCGCAAGCAGCGCGCGAATCAAAAAAATACTCCCTGCTTGCGCCATGAGGCCCGGAATAACCACAAATTCAGCCTTAAGCAGGACTTTTTGGCCCTGAAAGTCAAAGAACATCATTCGTCGCTGTTTTTCAGACAAGTTTCTGAACGCATTGGCACTTCCTTTTGAAGGAAATTCGAGAGATTATGTTGCTTATAGACATTAGCCCCCTGGTAGGGACAAACATACCTTTCTGCAGATGCTCTATGATCCTGGCAATCTCATTTGGCCGTAAATTGAAGAAAATCCAGTGGCTATATGCCTTATTCTCCTTGTTTTCGCAGGATGGCATGGTGTAACTCATGCGCGTGAAAGCCAAGGACAAAAGGGCATTCCTCGCATCGGTCAATATATATGTGGAAACGATATCTCCTCTATAGAGGACAAGAAATTTTGGGGCAATCAAGCAAAAAGCGCACGACAAAATGAAATACTTTCAAGAACTACCATAGAATGGACAGATGTTCACTAAAACGGTAATAATTTTGTCATTCGGAGTCTGTGTTGGACCCATAAGTACTCAAACTGCTTTCATGAAGCGCTGAATCAAAAAATACTCCACGCTTCCCCCAGGAGGCCCGGAGTACCCTCAAATTCAGCCTTAAGTAGGACTTTTTGGCCCTGAAAGTCAATCATTCGTCGCTGTTTTTCGGACAAGTTTCAGAACCCATTGGCACTTCCTTTTGAAGGAAATTCGAGATATTATGTTGCTTATAGACATTAGTCCCCTGGTTGGGACAAGCGTACCTTTCTGCAGAAGCTCTATGATCCGAGCAATCTTATTTGGCTGTAAATTGAAGAAAATCCAGCGGCTATATGCCTTATTCTCCTTGTTTTCGCCGGATGGCATGCTGTAACTCATGCTCGTGAATGCCAAGAACAAAAGGGCATTCCATGCATCGGTCAATATATATGTGGAAACGATATCTTCTCTATAGAGGACATGAAAGTTTGGGGCAATCAGGCAAAAAGCGCACGAGAAAATGAAGTACATTCAAGGACTGCCATAGAATGGACAGATGTTCACTAAAACGGTCATAATTTTGTCATTCGCAGTCCGTGTCGGACCCATAAGTACTCAAACTGCTCATGACGAAGCGCGAATCCAGAAAATACTCCATGCTTCCTTTAGGAGGCCCGAGTACCCTCAAATTCAGCCTTAAGCAGGACTTTTGGCCCTCGAAAGTCAAAGAACATCATTCGTCGTTGTTTTTCAGACAAGTTTCTGAACCCATTGGCACTTCCTTTTGAAGGAAATTGACAGATTATGTTGCCTATAGATATTAGCCCCGGTAGGGAGAAACTTACCTTCTGCAGATGCTCTATGATCCGGCAATCTCATTTGGCGTAAATTGAAGAAAATCAAGCGGCTATATGCCTTATTCTCCTTGTTTTACCGGATGGCATGGTGTAACTCATGAGCGTGAAAGCCAAGAACAAAAGGGCATTTCTCGCATCGGTCAATATATATGTGGAAACGATATCTCCTCTATAGAGGACAAGAAATTTTGGGGCAATCAGGCAAAAAGCGCACGAGAAAATGAAGTACTTTCAAGGACTGCCATAGAATGGACAGATGTTCAAGAAAGCGGTCATAATTTTGTCATTCAGAGTCCGTGTCGGACCCATAAGTACTCAAACTGCTCAAGCAGCGCGCGAATCAAAAAATACTCCCTGCTTGCGCCATGAGGCCCGGAATAACCACAAATTCAGCCTTAAGCAGGACTTTTGGCCCCGAAAGTCAAAGAACATCATTCGTCATTGTTTTTTTTGGACAAGTTTCAACGCATTGGCACTTCCTTTTGAAGGAAATTCGAGAGATTATGTTGCTTATAGACATTAGCCCCGGTAGGGACAAACATACCTTTCTGCAGATGCTCTATGATCCCGGCAATCTCATTTGGCACGTTGAATTGATTTTAAAATGCATGAGTTAACTAAGGAAAACATTGAGCGATGAATGCTAAATATAAACTTGTGGAGATAAGGGTAGAAAACATGTTGTGTTTGCACCGAGATCTTGTTTGGTTACATTTTGTAAGGATAGATTTCCGATTTGCAAATCAAAGCTAATGCCACGCGCTGGTCCCTTTAAAGTGTTGGAGAAAGTAAATGATAATGCATATAAACTTGAGCTGCCGCAGATTTTGGGGTTAGTCCCACTTTTAACATTGCAGATTTGAAGCCATATTTGGTGAGGAAGATGAACTTCAGAGGACACTTCATTTCAAGAAGGGAGGATGATGAGGACATCAATACCATTGTTACACCCACAGCCCCCCCTACAATACCGGACCAATTACTAGAGTCACAAGACGCCAACTAAATTACGTGTACTTTCGCTTTTTGGTAATGATTCTAATGTTCATGAGAATATGATGTGCTTAAATTGGATACATTTGTTTTGCTTACAAATGAAGGGACTAGCTTGGAGAAGGATGAACATTGGAGCAAGAAAGCGTGGAGATGATGGCATGCTAAGGGGGACAAGAATGGAGTTACAAGTGATGATTTCAGGACTTTGAAGCCACCATAATGAGTGCATGAAGCCTTGGACGAAATATACAAGATGCCACTTCATAAATTTCGTCCAGAGGCTATTCTAGGTGTCACACCTTATTATTGGGCCAGCCCATGTAATTTGAAATACATTAGTATAGGCTATTTTAGAGTCCGATGTGGGGAACAAGAGATAGGGTTAGTTTCGACCCTCCACCAAGGGCCACGAAATTCACCCCTCTTCCTCCATATATACAGCCCTTAGGGCACCGCTTAGACTTTGGGTTTTGTTTAGATCAAAAGTTCGCCATAGCTGCAACTTCCAGATTTGCTTGTGTTCAACGACTGCATAAAGGCGCCAGTAACCCCACCTTGATCAATAAAGCTTATCTTATATTCGCAATATCCAGATTGCAATCTCAGCTTGCTTGTTCTTCGCTTGTCGCAGGAAATGCACCTCGTGGTCGTTGATCGGTTCTGGTCAATAACCTCTCGGAGTTGGTTTAGCGATTTTAAGGCGCGACGCCCTCGCACGTCAGAGTCGGATCGCCAAGTCGATTTCCACAAAGCGTAAATCCACCTTCTCATCGAAAGACGGACACCTTTGCTCTATCACTTTTGAAGTAATTACAGATTATGTTGCCTATAGACATTAGCCCCGGTAGGGACAAACGATTTCCGCAGATGCTCTATGATCCGGCAATCTCATTTGGCTTTAAATTGAAGAAAATCCAGCTATATGCCTTATTCTCCTTGTTTTCGCCGGATGGCATGTCAGAACTCATGCTCGTGAATGCCAAGAACAAAAGGGCATTCCTTGCATCCACAATATATATGTGGAAACGATATTTCTATAGAGGACATGAAAGTTTGGGGCAATCAAAAAGGAGAGAAAATGATGTAATT
>JAHHZJ010003910.1:0-22624 GCA_021437245.1 Aegilops speltoides | reverse complement strand
GGGCCGGAGACGCAGACTGCATGACATTCTTTGGGTGCGTCCATGACGGAAAAAACCATGGTAGAAGCAAGGGGAGGAAAATTTTGGGGAGTTGCCAGTTACGGTGGGAGAGCGATGTGCATTTCTCTTGTACAGGTACGCGTGTGTGTGCGAGGCGTTGGCTCTAACTGAACCCGAGCGAGGCGTTGGGCTCTTACTAAACCCAAGCAATTGCCGCTGCGAACTCTGGCGTTCTTGAACCCGAGCGATCGATCAATGGCTGTTAATTGAACTCGATGGAGCAATTCCTTCGCTAATGCTGCTAACTCAAGCCGATCAATTGGATGAGCAGTGGCGCTGCGGGGGTTGGATGAGCAAAGGCGGTGGCGTTGCCTCGGATGAACAGGACCCCATGGTGTGGAGGGCTGGATGAGCGATGAAGCGGTGAAGGGGTGGCCGTGGAGGGTGGTTGAGCAGGACCCGTGGTGTGGAGGGCTGGATGAACAGTAGACGGTGGAGGGTTGGATGAACAGTAGATGGTGGAGGGGTGGTCGAACAGTAGCCGGTGGAATAGCGCGCGGTGGAGGCTGGATGAACAGGAGCCCGTGGAGGATAGAGGAGGTCGATGGTAGCCCGTGGAGGCTGGAGGAGGTCGACGGTGGAGATGAACAGTATCCCGTGGAGTCCCATTTTGCGATGCGCCACACCCCCCCGATGTACAGGACCCCGTTTAACTGTAGCACTCCAACACAAGTCCGTTTCGTCCGTTTTGCGGTATGCCACACCCCTCCCGATCAACAGGACCCCGTTTTCGACCATAGGAGGTTCGTTTCCTCCGTTTTGCGGTACGCCACACCCCTCCCGATCAACAGGACCCCGTTTCGACCATAGGAGGTCCGTTTCCTCCGTTTTCTTGATGCGCCACACCCTCGATCAACAGACCCTCGTTTGACCGTGGGAGGTCCGTTTCCTCCGTTTTGCGCTACGCAAGGCCTCGTTTCCATCGCCGTTCCGTCCAAGCGGTTGGCTCCCACGTTCCGTTGCCTCGGTGAACACGACGCGTTCCGTTGCCTCCCGATGAACACGACGCATTCCGTTGCCTCCCCATGAACACGACGCATTCCGTTGCCTCCCCATGAACACGACGCATTCCGTTGCCTCCCCATGAACACGACGCATTCCGTTGCCTCCCCATGAACACGAGCCCTCGGCGTACGTGTCGTGAGTAGGCGTTCGAGACCCGCCGGTATGTACACATACGGGGCGTATTTTCTTTCTTGCACCACAGCGTTATGCGTGCGTGTACATGCTACGTGCGGCGCCTCTACTACGACATGCGTACACGCCTCTACTACTACGCGCGCGCCTCTATCGACGACCGATATATGTACGCATACGTTCACAACCAGAATGACAATGCTACGTGCGCTCGACCAGGTGGGTCGGTATCGAGCGTTCTTTGCATGTGAAAATGTAGCTGGTGGGTCCCAGCAATGAGGGGTGAATCGCTTTTTGGACGCACTTCCTTTGCATGTGAAGATGTAGCTGGTGGGTCCCAGCAATGTGGGCGAATCGTTTTTTGCTGGACGCACTTCCTTGTGTGCGAAGATGTAGCTAGTGGGTCCCAGCAATCGAGGCAAATCATTTTTTTGCCCGGACGCACTTCCTTATGTGCGAAGATGTAGTAGTGGGTCCCAGCGATGGGGAAACTTTTTTTCGCGAAATACGGTGGCCCGTCCGGTGGGTCCCCGCTGTCAGGTGGAGGAATCATTATTTTCCACGTAATAAGGAGGCACTTCCTTGCTGCGGTCATGGACCCAGCTGTCAGCCTCTCCACGTACAGTCCACGTCCGATGGAAGTCGTTCCTTGACCACGTTGACCACGCTGCGCCGAGAGTACCACGGCGGTGGACGGCGGCGAGGCCCACGCGGAGCGGAGTACGAGGGTTCACTGGTTCGGCTGCGGTGTGAGGCTGCTGTCGCCGTAGATTAACAGGGGGTGTGGGTGAGTAGAGGATGGCTGCCAGCGATGGGAGTAGTAGGGCGGTGAGGCCTCACGGCATCACAGCCGCCACGGGGCGCAGGAGCACGCGACACGACCGGTATTGGTTTGGGCGGCCGAGCAAGAAGACCAGAGGTTGAAGAAGCACTACAACCGTTGGATGAACATCGTACGGTAACAGGATCTAGAATCGTTCATATTGACTAAGTTGACAAAGCCCTCCATCCCCGTCAACTTGATAGGCCCACAAGTCAGCCTCCAAGTATGCTGGGTTCCAGCTGGCAGGGGGAGTATTCATTTTTTGTGCGTAATAAGGAGGCACTTCCTTGCATGCGAAGATAGCTGGTGGGTCCAACAAGTCAGTGGGTCCCAGATGTCAGGTGGAGGAATCATTATTTTGCGCGTAATAAGGAGGCATTTCCTTGTGTGCGGTCGTGGACCCAGCTGTCAACCTCTCCACGCACAGTCTACTTCCGATGGTGTCGTTCATTGACCACGTTGACCACGCCGCGCCGAGCGCATCCAAGGTGGTGGACGACGGCGAGGCCCCGGATAGCAACGAGCCGGAGACGGGAAGACGCGGGAGTAGAGTTGCAGATGGAGAGGTGTACGAGGGTTAACTGGTTCTAGTGTGGTGCGGTTCGGCAGTCGGTGGAGAAGAACAGGAGGTGTGGAGGGGTGGAGGGATGGCCTGGCCAACGGTGGAGTAGCGCTTCATAGCGAAGCGTGCTAAGCAGAGCTGCTAGCGGCGAGGAGGCGGAGGTGGTCCCATGCGATCTTTGGAGGAAGAAGACGAGAGATTGAAGATGGATGCGGCCGTTGGATGTATATCCAACGGCTAACATGTCAAAATCATTTGTTGACTAAATTGACAACAACTTGCGTTGGCCGACCTATTGGCCCACATTTCAGCCTCCAAAATGTGGCACGATTCAACCCATTTTTCAGAATTTACAATCTTTTTTTTGCGCGATAGAATTTACAGTCAATTTGATCTTTTTGTTTGAATTACAGCCATTAGCTGGGCTGGGTGAACAATCAATGTAGCTTTCATGCGGCCCATTTATTTTATTTCCTAAAAAATTACAGGCCATTTGCACTTTATCTAGATACACGATTTTGCTGGGCTCATTCTAATTATAATTATGGGTTGGGCCTGCAATGTTATCAAAAAATAAAAAAGGGCTGAGCATTTTGTTATAAATATATTTAAATAATAAGTGATATTATTACATTCGTCCTTAAATCTTACCAAGCTTTTGTACACAATCACTAGGATTTTCGTGCAAAACAATCCAGGATTTTATTTGTTAAGAAATTATTTTATAAGTTAATAAGATGTGGGATATTGTTTTATTACATATGTAAGTATCTCATAAATATATGATGACAATAAAAATAATATATAATAACATATAAAATAATTTAAATATATATAATATAGTTAGAAGGAAACATAAGTTGTACTGGCGTTCCTATTCTTATATAGAAAATAGAATGACCTCTGCGTTTTCTTCAAAAAATACATAAATTGGGCTGCCAAAAATAAAACCTCGGATGGGAGGTCCATAGGCCGGTAGATACATGACAGCCCTAAGAAAATGCAAATGACCCTCCCATCCGAGGTCGTGGGCTGCGATGTAAAAATGAAAGCCTAGACGGGCAGCCCAAAACCACGTCCAAGACTTGCCAAAACTTCGTCCCTCGTTTTCTCTGGTTTCGCACACCAACATTGTGTGGGCATTTTGACTGCATCATATGAAGATGTGCTATGCATGAATGTTGATCGACATGACGTTAATCGGCTGGTGGTTCCATTTTCACCATGAATAAAACTTCCAACATGAAGTTAACCCTGTTTGAAAAGGCCGTGTTAATATAAATGCTCGCCTCTCAAAGTTGCGCTTCTTATCTGGCCTCGAACTTGCGCTTCTTATCCAAATCGAAACTTGCGCTTTCTTCTAAATGCACTTTTATACTCCTATGAAACTACATTTTTAAGTGCTAAAATAGATCTCTAGAATTCATAAAATTCTTCATATGCTCAATACTGCAAACCTGAAATTCAAAAGACATTCATATCTGAAAGTACTCTCAAAATACACAAAACAAAACACAATTCACAACCTGCAAATATTGACAACCCTAAGCTCCTCCCGACAATTCACAACCTGCCCGACTATTGGGCTGGGGCATCCCCTCCTATTCCTCGGTGGCGAGATAGCCACCCCGTGAGACAATGTGAACGGCGAGGAGACGATGGCGGAAGCGCCGTCGGCCAACTACTTTTCTCCTCTTGCGCTTGGGTTCGGTCGACGAAGACTCCACCGCTCGCTTTGGTAGGACACCTCACAAACGGCACCTGAGATGCTCGATCCTTCAATCTCGGTGGATGCTCCACCGGATCGACATTTTCACCACCGCTCCTCTCGATCGGATTCGGTGAATCTGTTTGCTCCATGGCCCGAGGAGCAGCTCTATGTACTCGTGCGACTCCTCCGGAGGTATCGCCGCATTTTCACTCTGTTGCGAGATATTTGGTTGTGGATGTCACCGTCGCGCTTAGTTGGTCCTTGTTGTCAAACCAAGATCAGATCTCCAACATCCTAGCTAGCTTCACAAGGTCGCCGTCTGTGATCCTCGCGTGTCGGTTGTACTCCTCCATCAATCTACTTCTCCACAACACCTTCACTTGTCGGTGGTGGTTTTTGAATGGAAGAGGAGAGGAGCGGCGCTGTTTTTGGATTAGAACGGGAGAGGAGCGACGTTGGTTTTGGACTGGAACTGGAGAGGAGGGGCGGTGGTTTTGAAATGGAAGCGGAGAGGAGCGGCGCTGGATTTAGATTGAAACAGGAGAGGAGCAGTGGTGGTTTAAGAGGAGAAGAGGGGAAGAGCGGCGCTGGTCTTGGAAGTATTGTTTTGTTGTTTCGCGTATTTTGGGTCAAAGTTTGACCACGTCTCAGTATGTGACATGCAAAATGTGAATGCATGTCACCAAAAATTGTATCGCTTGGTTCAGATCTGAATGTACTTTCAAATTATATTATTTTTGCAACGATAACATATATTTTATGTCACGAAAATCATGGTCAATTATGACCCGTAAAAAAGGGAGGCTAGTTAATGTGGGGTCGCTTTCTTAATTGAAGGGTAAATTGATTTTGATTTTGATCCGATCCTGTGCACGCCCTCTCGCCCAATCCTAAATCACTGCCGCATGCTCCTCTCCCTCTTCTCCATTGCAAAACCACCTCCTCTCCTCTCCATCATCTCCATTCCAAAACCACCATCTCGCCTCTCCCTCTTCTGATCTGCTCCATTGCAAAACCACCTCCTCTCCTCTCCATCATCTCCATTCCAAAACCACCTCCTCTCCTCTCCATCATCTCCATTCCAAAACCACCTCCTCTCCTCTCCCTCTTCTCTATTGCAAGACCACCTTCTCTCCTCCCATCTTCCAAAGCTAGCACCGGACCACTCAGAACGACATCTATGGAGAGGATGTAGTAGTGAATAAGGCAGATCACCGGCGGCGACCAGGCAAAGTTAGCCAGGTTGAAGGAGATCCTTAGTTGGTTTGACAATGAGTGGGATATTTTGAGGACGATGCGGGCCATGTGGCAATGTATGCGAAAGAGCGAGACGACAGCGATGAGGGCGGCGATGTACATGTACTCCTCGGCGGCAGTCATGCCACGGTCTTCCGAGTTCATCGAGTATCTCCTATGGGTGATGGAGTAGACAGATTCTCTCGAGGCGACAGTCAGGCGGAGGTGGTGGGCGTACAGGTCAAAGGTCGAGCACCCAGAGGATAACGAATCGATCGAGTATGGTGTGCCGTTCGTGAGGGTGCAGAGCCAGCCGGAGCCATAGGAGTATTCGTTCTCCCACCGCAAGAGGAGGCCGGATGGCACGACGTCGCTTCCCCTATGTTCTCCACGGTTCCCTCGACGCCGCCTCGCTTCAACGGCGGCGGTAGGGTTTAAGGTAAGCTTCAGACTAACCTAATATTCCACTGCTCATGCTTACAATCAGTGTGACAGCTAATGAAAATCATGCTTACAATCAGTCTCCGAATACTAAGCCAATCACCCTAAAATAGCTCTGGACCTTTGGGTCAAAGTTGTGACATGGTGTACAAATAAAGAAAAATAGATTGGTGCTTCTTTCAGAAAAGAGTACTCCCTAGAAAACTGCCAATATAAGCTACTAGTATTTGGTTAGAGGATTTGCTGTCGAGAAAGATCCGTCCACAGAGAGCGCCACACATCCCATTGGTTGTGGTGGATGCCAATGCGTGCATGCAGCATGGTTGGTGTCGGTAATTTTTACTTGGCACACCTTGCGCTCTACATATATGCGGTTCCATACGCACATTTGTGTAGTTCCCCCAAAATGCAGCTGAATAACCCTGTTTGCACAGATAATGAAAAAGCGTGATTACATTATAGTGGCACTAGTTGATGAAACACACAAAATAAATATAAGAAAATATTGCGATGGTATCATAGTATGCCATGTCATGAGGGCGAGATGGGCCTGCGATGCCTCATATGGTACGCCTCATATCGACATCGCCCCAAGTCTCCCAGATACACCTTCCGCGTTGATGAACATCGATGTACAGCGATAGTACAAGGAGGTGCCTTGAGACATTCAAATCTCTATTTTGTACATATCAACTAAAATTAGGCACCCCAGCTTGCGTAAACGCTTAAACATTAACAATGGGACTAGTTGATGAAACATACTTTAACAAAGAGAAGCACTTTCTTTATCTACATTGGAAATGAAATGATAGAGATGACATCGCCTATTTTTAACAAGATTATTACTTCATTTTATCGGTGACACTAGGGTCGAGCGGTGGCAAATGAGGTGTACCGTATGTCGCAAGGATGGAGGCCAAAAGTGCGTGGATCGGATGTTTGAAGTCGGCTCTTTCAATCACCAACATGGATGATTCAATTCATGGGACCTTTTGGTGCAGTTCACCTAAAATGAAGCAATGTCCCGTGAGCTAGCAGCTTCTTCAAAAAAAATTAAGAAAAGGGCTGCAGCCCCGGTTCCATTTCCATCAGAAAACGAAACCCACAGAGCTTCTTCTTCATTAGTTGCAATAAAATTGAGCAACATCAAGGTTGGTTGTGAAGCTCCTGGAATGCTCAACTATAATTTGGATATCATTTGTGCAGTTCAACTAAGATCGAGCGTGAAATGTATATCTCTGTTTGCACAAAAAAGGTGGGAAGGAGGGTGACTAACAAGTGATGAAACATGCATCAAATGAAAAGAAACATGTTCCTTATCTGAATGGCAATCCTACAAGGACAGTAGCAATTTCTAAAGCATTGGCATTGCTAGATATTAGTGTGGGCATTAGGATTAACTATGACAACCATTAAATACGACATTACTTTGGGCACGGGAGAGTATGCGGACCAGGACAGTTGCATTTCTAACGAAAAGAACCAACTTATCTTAATGGAAAATTTTAGCAGGACATGTAAAGAAGTGCCATTGATTCATATTACTGGAGGCATTACATTGAAAACAACATTGGTTTAACGTGTCCTTACTTTTAACAAAGTCGATTGCTACATTTTACCAAAGCATTACATAAGAGTGGCTCGGGCAACAAACATCGAACAGGATATCCGGTTGGTCCCATTTTTGTTCGATATAGCCACCTTATCTTTGTGTGAGGCTAGCAAATCTAGTGTCGGACTTACTCGCTGACTTGTCCCCATCCCCACTTTCTTTCCTTTTTCAACCAATAGATCGGGTTTATATTGAGTTTGTACTTCGTTTCCCTTTCTTTCCCTATTAGACCTTGAGAGCAATTGGATAGCCAGTCTCTGCTACTTTTCGCCCCCATTATTTCCTCTTTCAACCAAGTCCTAGATTACGGTAACAAATCCTCCCCACCCCCAACCCCCTTCCTCTTTCGACCAAGTCCTAGATTCAGTAACAAATCCTCCCCACCCCACCCCTTTCTTCCTTGTTTGAACCAAGTAGTACTAGATTCGAGTGCATGAACTAGTTTTACCTCTTAAACGTAAAAAATTAGGTGGTTTTGAACAGCCGATCGATCCGATCTACGAGGGGCCCGAGAAATAGTAAAAGTTACAAATGCAGACAACGTCGGGAGCTCGGGAAGTAGAGAAAGGCTGATTTGAAGGAAGTTATACGATGGTCGCCGGATGTCGCTAGGTGGGCGGCGGGAGGCCGGATCTGCCTACACTACGGCAGCGAGGAAGAAGGGGTCGTAGGCCCTCCCTCGCCAACGGTGCTTGGGAGAGAACGACAAGGCAGGCTGATCGACGCGCCAAAGAAGGGGTAAGAGCCGTCGCCAAGAACGACCATCGTGAGCGTTGCACCTTCTCACCTTCCCCGCGGAGAGGATCCGGCTGGATCTGTGACCAGCGGTGAGCGAGAGAGAGAGAGTGAGTGGCCACCGCTGTCGTGTTTAGATCTGGAGAGGCCGAGACAAAGTGGAGAGAGCAACACAAGCAAGCAAGCGCGAGGCTCCTACCTATATAGTGGAGTAGTACTTAGTTTTCTTTTGTCTCACGGAGCCGACTTGACCTCGTCAATGATCGCCGACAAGTCTTCATGCACGTGGCCGAGGCGCAGCTTGTCATCATTTTGATCTCAAGCACCGGATTATAACATATAACACGAAAAAATGCCACATGACAAGAATCATAACCTCACCGCCCAAAGGAGACAACATGAATCGACGGACAAACTAGACGAGGAACAAAGCTCAAATTAAAGATAAACTTCGAGAAAAGGGGTCCATCGATAGATGTCCTAATTAACATAGCCGGCTTGACCTAGATGGCAGCCGAGTAGTCACCGTTAGTGCATGTGCCCCAATGACTAGCCCAACTCGCTTGTTCTTTGTTTAACCCGCATGATGATTCAAGCACATGACACATAATTTGCGAGATGACAAGAAACCTTTTTAGATTTCTCACCACAACTACAGCCATGTACAACACAGCCTGCACAATATGTAGACAATAGCCAATCCAGCATGTCTGCTGCTGAGTCCGGTCACATGCATGGACGAACTAATCTTCCGTGTCTTGCGGATCGTCCGAGCACCAACGTAGTACAACACTTCTCTAGTACTATAGCTCGTCTCCCTCTTCTATTAAGTCACCCGACTTGTGGGCGTGGAGTGTACCTATGGTCAGTTCTCAATTTTCGTCCCACATGTGTGTGCGAACACAATATGACACGCGTTCCATTCGGAGAGCAGCGTGCCATACCGACCGACCGTCTAGGGTGCGACGCGAACGCGACGGGCGTGTTGTATACTCCGTACATGTGTGCCGTTTTCTAGATGCTTTGCTCCATGGCGCTGGCGCAATCCATGGATACAAAATTAGTATCTCAGATACTATTTAAAAGTCGAGGGCGGGCTTTTCCTGCTCGTAGGCGGCGGGACGATTCTGCCTAGTCGGTTTGATAGAGACGCGAGAAGACGAGGGAGTAGGCTGCGCAAACGAGGGTCTGTGTGATTTGACAATTCTTCTCATGGACAGGTGGGGCCCGTGATTTTACTTGCCATTATCATTTTAACTGTGGCGCTCGGACCGGCGTGAGTCTCCCGATTCCTGACCACCTCCATACAGGTGCCTCTCCCAATGCTCCACCATGTAGTAGTAGAGGCTGGCTCTTGCATGAGAGCCCACTTTTCCACTTTTTCCTTGCCTCTCTTTCCTCCACATATGCAAAAATGCCATGTAAAGTGCACTATAGTACTTACTTGCTCCTACAGGTGCTTATGCTTGCCACATAGGCATAAAGTCTGATGTGGCAAGTTAATCAAGAAGAGAGAGACTAGTTTGGTGACCCAAGGAAGAAATGGTGCTAAGCGCGTGTACCTAGGTGAAAAGACAATTTTGAGTCTATAGCTAATTAAATGAAGCAAACTTAGCAACACCATTTCATTGGAAGAGGTCACTCCTTGGCGATGCAATAAATACTAGTACTCCTGTGTCCCATTATATAAGAATGTTTTTGACACTACACTAGCTAGTGTCAAAAGCGTTCTTATATTATGGGACGAGAGGAGTCTGAAGAAAGAGATAGAGAGGAGTAAAAAATACACTTATAGCCAACCTTGTTGTAGTATGAGTGACTAAGTGATGACTATGTATGACATGCCAACATCGGATAGCCTAACGCATCATGTTAAATCTCCAAGGGCACGACCACGGGAGCGACGCGATGGTCGTGGTAAGCGAGACCATGATCACGGACTCTTTGGCGGGCAGCCCTTGGATCTGAGATCAAGCGGTCGCATGCTAAGTTGCGAAAATTTTAAGAATAACCCTCCGTGATAGGATATTCACCCATAGGTCTAGAATCATGCCATGCAACTGTTCGATCTCAGATCCAAGGGCTCTCGGAAGCCCGTATCATGGGAGAATGGAAAGCCACTACCCTGCCATTCGCACGCTGGCAGTTCGCTCCTACTCTTTCTCGCACGTCCTTTAATACTACGACGGTTCACTCCTAGTCGTCCCGTGCATTCACATTACGGCAGTTCCACTAATCCTAACCCTCCTCCCAAATCCATGGCGTCCCAAATCTCCCCGATCGACGGTGAGTACAAGGTTAGAACCATCACCGGCGATGAGTTCGACGTCATCTACACCCGTACTTCATGACGGTGAAAGGATGCCTTTCTCGCTTGAGACGCATGTTCAAAACTCACATGATGAGTGGGTCATTGGGCTAGATGTTGAGTACACCACGATCGTGGGGCGAGAGAAGGATCTAAAGGACGAAGAGAGGAAGAAGCCCGCCGTGATCCAGGTTTGCATACATAACGTTTGCTTGGTCTACCACATATGCCATGCCGACGTTGAGTGCCAGGATTTTAAGAACTTCCTCGAGGACAAAATAGTCAAATTCGTTACTGTAGACTTTAAGAATGACAAAGAAGTCCTGCGTCTGATAGGCCTCGGTGTAGGCAACCCCTTCAACCTCCAGAAGAATTGGCTGGTGCCCTCTCATCAGCCCTCAATGCTAACCCTGGCAGGAGCCATGGTTCATCCTTCATACCGCAAACTAGAGAAACCTCATTACACGTCTCATCGTCATGCATGGCAGCGGAATGTACTAGATATAGACCACATCCAGTATGCTGCAATGGATGGCTACCTTTGTTTCAATATCTACAAGGGTTGGATGAAGAGCAACAGCCAAGTTGGCGGTTCAAGCAAGTAAGTATCGACCAAGAGGAAGAGGGACAAGGATGAAGTCGAGGGCGTGGGCGAGGACACCAGTAAGGTGGCGATGTTGTTGCTCATGGCGGTTCTTAACTTCTAATGCAAAGGTGTCTACGGATTAGTTGCATAGTTTAATTTCGGTGTGCTTAGTTTAATTTGAGGGTGTGTTGTCTTTGAGCCCCAGTGAGAACTATGTTATGTTTCTTCTCGTTACTTTAACTCTTCAGTATGTACATACTAGTACTAGTATTTCTTTAATAGAATTTAGTACCTCAATTAAGCACGTACTAGCTTTTCTAATAGTACTATATGCATAATTTGGCGACGAGCGCTCTCTATATGTACCACCTTTTTTTTAAATTTCAATTTTTGCTCCATGGCACAATCCATCGATAGTGGAGTACTACTGTACAAAAGTATACATTTTTTAGGCTAGCGTACTGTTCATCATATATATATATAGCCAGTTAAATTCTCCACCTAGAACGACGTGCACGCCATGTAGTAAACCGATCCAGAGGAAGTATAGTAAAAATGAGGTGATTTTACCGAGCGATCGGCGGGGGAGCATGGCCTGTCATGCGGTCCCACGTGTCATGATGTACCAAGGCGATGCGCGTGTCCCTCTTGGGCGGCGCAATACTAGTACGTGGTTTGAGATGATGTCGAACCGAAGTGTGAAATAATGGTTGCTTCGTCCGTCTGGGAAGGTGCAACATTGTGATTTGACGTCTCATTGCTCATTACTAACACTGGGCCGATACGAGTGGGGTGTGTCCCCCCTGCTGTTCCGCACTTTTATTTGGTGCTTGACACGTCGACCCGGTTGCACATGAGATGACCCCCACATCCTTTGTCAAAATAAACAACACCCCGATCAATGCATTTCACTAGCTCTTCCGTGCAATGGACGAGCACCTTACTTGCTCCTACAGGTGCTTAAGCTTGCCACATAGGCATTAAGTCTGATGTGGCAAGTTAATCAAGAAGAGAGAGACTAGTTTGGTGACCCAAGGAAGAAACGGTGCTAAGCGCGTGTAACTACGTGAAAATACAAATTTTGAGTCTATAGCTAATTAAATGAAGCAAACTTAGCAACACCATTTCATTGGAAGAGGTCACTCCTTGGCAAATGCAATAAATACTAGTACTCACAACATGCATAATATAAGAACGTTTTTGCACTACACTAGTGTCAAAAACGTTCTTATATTATGGGACGGAGGGATACTGAAAAGAGATAGAGAGGAGTAAAAAATACACTTATAGCCAACCTTATAGCCAACCTTGTTGTAGTATGAGTGACTAAGTGATGACTATGTATGACATGCCAACATCGGATAGCCCTAACGCACCGTGTTAAATCTCCAAGGGCGCGACCAGCATGAAATGACGAACGACGGTCGTGGTAGGCGCATCCATGATACGGACTCTTGGCAGCCCTTGGATCTGAATCAAGCGGTCACATGCTAAGTTGCTGAAAATTTGCGAATAACCCTCCGTGATAGGATATTCACCCATTGGTCTAGAATCATGCCATGCAACCGTTCGATCTCCGATCCAAGGGCTCTCGGAAGCCCGTATCATGGGAGAATGGAAAGCCACTACCTGCCGTTCGCACGCTGGCAGTTCGCTCCTACTCATCCCCGCACGTTCTTTAATACTACGGCGGTTCGCTCCTAGTCGTCTTGTCCATTCACATTATGGCAGTTCCACTAATCCTAACCCTCCTCCCGAATCCATGGCGTCCCAAATCTCCCCGATCAGCGGAGAGTACAAGGTTAGAACCATCACCGGCGATGAGTTCGACGTCATCTACACCCGTTCTTCCGCGACGGTGAAAGGATGCCTTTCTCGCTTCAGGGCGCATGTTCAAGACTCGAGATGATGAGTGGGTCGCCGGGCGGATGTTGAGTACACCACGGTCATGGGGCGAGAGAAGGATCTAAGGGCGAAGAGAGGAAGAAGCCGCCGTGATCCAGTTTTTGCGTGCATGACTTATGCTTGGTCTACCACATATGCCATGCCGACGTTGAGTGCCGAGGATTTTAGGGACATCCTCGAAAGCAACCTAGTCAAATTCGTTCTTGTAGACTTTGGTAGCGACAAAAAGTCCTCGTCGGAAAGGCCTCATTGTAGGCAACACCTTCGACCTCCAAAAGAATCGGCCGGTGTCCTCTCGTCGACCTTCAATCCGACCTGGCGAGAGCCATGGTTCATCCTTCAGACTGAAACCGGAGAAACCTCGATACCGTTTCATCGTCATGCATGGCAGCGAATGTACTAGATATAGACCACATCGATGCGCTTCAATGGATGGCTTCCTTTGTTTCAATATCTACAAGGGTTGGAGAAGAGCAACAGCCAAGTTGGTGGTTCAAGCAAAGAAGTATCAACCAAGAGGAAGAGGACAAGGGCGAAGTCGAGGGCGTGGGCGAGGACTCGAGTAAGGTGGCGATGTCGTTGCTCATGGTGGTTCTAATGCGGTGTTCTCCGGAATAGTTGCAAAGTTTAATTTCAGGTGTGCTTAATTTAATTTGAGGGGTGTGTTGTCTTTGAGCCCCAGTGAGAACTATGTTATGTTTCTTCTTGTTACTTTAACTCTTGATGAAGTACATACTAGTATTTCTTACATTTCATCTTTTAGTTGGTATAGTACTACCACTCGTTTATTCACATTATATCGTACAATATATATGGCCAACATCATATAGCCATGGTTTAGTTGTCAAAGAATTTCAGGGTGCTTAGTTATGTCAAAGAATTCGAGGGTGCTTAGTTTTATTTGAGAGGTGGGTTGTGCTGGACACCATTATTGTGACTAGCCTTTTTAATAGTACTATATGCATAATTTGGCGACGAGCGCTCTCTCTATGTACCACCTTTTTTTAATTTCAAGTTTTGCTCCATGCCGCAATCCATTGATACTACTGCTGTACAAAAGTATATATTTTTAAAAGGCTAGAGGGCGGGGCAGTCTAGCTTGGTCGACTTCACGAGAGGCGAGGGCCTTTGTGATTTGACTGCTCATTACTGCTGGAAGGCGGGGCCTTGTGATTTGACTGCTCATATAAATGCGCCGACGACCTGATCGAGGAGGAGCAAAGAACCGTGTGGTATACTCAAGTTTTCCACTGGAGTAGTACTGTGACAAAGGAGCACGAAACACGACAGCCCAGTGCCATATGGCGATAAAAATGATTTAATTTGCTAGTCATCTCATTGTTAGCATTGTTCTATTCATTCCCTCAAAAACAAAAAACCATTGTTCTATTCATGCCTCGTAGAGAACGTGACACGTCTTGGCGAAACACCAAGCAAAAGATGAAACACGAAGAAAAAGAAGAAGGAAGATTTTCACCCCAAATGATCTAATTAGCCATGAGTCGTGAATAGCTGCGTCTTCATCGCCTCCACGACCTCCATCTCCTTGCGCGTCTCCTCCGCCATCTTCTTCATTCTGTCCATGACGCGGGATTTCCCGACGCGAGCCTTCATCATTTGTTCCACGGCTGAGGGAGTCCTAGATTAGGGGGTATCCGGACTGCCGGACTGTGTACAATGTCCGGACTATTGAAGCGTGAAGACACAAGACTCAAGACTTCGGCCCGTGTCCGGATGGGACTTTCCTTGGCAAAGAAGGCAAGCTTGGCGATACGGATATTATATTTCCTTCCTTGTAACCGACTCCATGTAAACCCTAGCCCTCTCCAGTGTCTATATAAATCGGAGAGGTTGGTCCTTAGAAGGCTGATCACAATTACATTCATACCATCATAGGCTAGCTTTTAGGGTTTAGCCTCTACGATCTCGTGGTAGATCTACTCTTGTACTACCCATATCATCAATATTAATCAAGCAGAAATGCGGTTTTACCTCCATCGAGAGGGCCCAACACAGGTAAACATCTCGTGTCCCTTGCTTCCTGTTACCATCAGCCTTGACGCACAGATCGGGACCCCCTACCCGAGATCCGCCGGTTTTGACACCGACATTGGTGCTTTCATTGAGAGTTCCTCTGTGTCGTCTCTGTCAGGCTCGATGGATCCTTCAATCGTCATCAACGACGCTGTCCAGGGTGAGACTTTCCTCCCCGGACAGATCTTCGTGTTCGGCGGTTTAAGCAGCTGCGAATAATTAAACAGCGCTGGAGCAGATTGATAGCTATGCCCCCGGCCACCAAATCAGGTTCGGAAACCTGAACTACACGGCGGATATCCGCAGAGACTTGATCTTCGACGGATTCGGGCCAGCGCCAAAAGCGCCGAACAGTCACGATGAGCATGGCTTAGACCTGTCGTCAGACGACGCTCGGGATATCACTCCGGCAGAAGCCTCGGATCTAAGTCCGGGGTAGGTTGCTTCGCCTAAGGACGGAGGGCTGGACCCCACCCCACAGGCTATACCCTCATCGGCGATGGAGCCGAACACAGGTCTCACCTCTCAGGGAGCATGTGACTCCGGACTCCCGGATTCATATCTGGACATAGGTTCCAATCCGCGCGCCTCCGAGCCTGCCGATACTGGTTGGGCTCCGGTGACGGAATTCACCGCGGCGGACGTCTTTCAGCACTCGCCCTTTGGCGACATGCTGGACTTATTGAAGTCTCTCTCCTTGTCAGGAGACTCTGGGCCGAACTATGTCTGGCTCGAGTGGGAAGTGGACAACAACGGAATTCGTTGCCCACCCACCACCCACTTCATTGCCACGATTGATGATCTAACCGACGTGCTTGACTTCGACTCTGAAGACATTGACGGTATGGACGACGATGCAGGAGAATTGCAGGAGCCACCGCTCACCGGGCGGTGGACGGCCACCTCCTCGTATGATATATATATATATGGTCGACACTACAAAGGAAACTAATGGCGACGAGGCAACGGAGGACAACCCCTCGGGAAGAAAATCAAAGAATGGGCGTCGCCGGCGCCGCTGCAAGCCCCGCCATAGCAACACCGGCCCCGGAGATGAAAATAATCCGGATGGCGCCGAAGAAGAATATGACCCTGACCAGCCCGCCTTCGAGCAGGCCGAACAGGAAAATGAGCAGGTCAGCCCAGAAGAACAGGCGAAAGACGCATACCCGGAGGAGGACAACTACATGCCCCCCATGCGAAGACGATATCAGCCTCGGCGACGACGAATTCGGCGTGCCCGAGGATCCCGTGGAGCAGGAGCGCTTCAAGCGTAGGCTTATATCCACTGCGAGGAGCCTGAAGAAGAAGCAGCAGCAACTCCAAGCTGATCAAGACCTGCTCACAGATAGATGGACTGAAGTCCTTGCAGCCGAGGAATATGGACTCGAACGCCAAACTGCTGACCGGCCACCCCGTGGCTGGGATAAAACGGGATACCAGCCCGGATACCAGCCCGCACCCCCACGGCAATACACTACGGCTCAGGGCAACAGGCACGACCTGCAAGATAATCGGGAGAATGAAGCAGGACAGCCGAGATCGATCTACGGATCGAGGGGGTGCGCCCCAGCGCGCGACGATGACCGTCGTGCCAGATACATCATCAACAAGTCCGGCCGGGCCGAACATAGCAACCCAGACCAATCCGACCTGCGTAGCCACATAGCCCGGCATAGAGGCGCCACCACCCTCTTCTTCATCGACAAAGTAATGGATCATGAATTCCCGAAGGGTTCAAACCGTAAACATCGAATCATACGATGGCACAACAGACCCGCAGATATGGATCAAGATTTCCTTCTCCACATTCACATGGCCCGCGGAGATGATCTACACGCCATCAAGCCCGGCACTGGTTAAACAGCCTACCAGCAAATTCCACTGGCAGTTGAGAAAACCTGGAAGACACATTCCTTGACAACTTCCAGGGCACATATGTGCGACCACCGGACGCTGATGACCTGAGCCACATTACTCAATAGCCCAGAGAGTCAGCCCGGAAATTATGGACTCGGTTCCTCACTAAAAAGAACCAAATAGTCGACTGTCCGAATGCCGAAGCCCTGGCGGCTTTTAAGCATAATATCCGTGACGAGTGGCTCGCCCGACACCTCGGCCAGGAAAAACCCAAGTCTATGGCAACTCTCACAACCCTAATGACCCATTTTTGTGTGGGTGAGGATAGCTGGTTGGCTCACAGCGGCACAACGCCACATTCTGGCATTTCAGACGGCCGCGATGCTAACGGCAAGCCACGGTGCAACAGACATAAGAGAAGGAACAATGGCGACGGCACTGAAGACACGACAGTCAAAGCCGGATTCAGCGGACCTAAGTCCGGACAGCGGAAAAAGCCGTTCAAAAGAAATAATCAGGGACCGTCCAGTCTGACCGCATACTAGAGCGCTCGTGCCAAATTCACGGCACACCGGACAAACCAGCCAACCACACCAATAGAGACTGCTGGGTGTTCAAACAGGCCGGCAAGATAAACGCCGAAAACATGGACAAGGGGCTGCACAGCGACGATGACGATGAGCCCCGGCGTCCGAATACGAGGGGACAAAAGAAATTCCCCCCCCCAGGTGAAAACGGTCAACATGATCTACGCCACCCACATCCCCAAGCGGGAACGGAAGCGGGCACTACGGGGAGTCTATGCGATGGAGCCAGTCGCCCCCAAGTTCAATCCATGGTCAGCTTGTCCGATCACCTTTGACCGTAGGGATCACCCTACCAGCATCCGTCACGGCGGCTCAACCGCATTGGTCTTAGACCCAATCATTGATGGATTCCACCTCACGTGTGTCCTTATGGACGGCGGCGGCAGCCTGAACCTGCTTTATCAGGACACAGTGCGCAAGATGGGCATTGATCCTTCAAGGATCAAGCCCACTAAAACTACCTTTAAAGGTGTTATTCACGAGTAGATGCCACGACAAAGCTCTATAACATTGGAAGTGGTCTTGGATCCCAGACAACTTCGAAGCGAAAGAGCTAATCTTGACATCGTCCCTTTCCGCAGATGGCTACCACGCACCGCCGACGAATCGCATTCGCTAGATTCAATGCAGTGCCACACTATGCATATCTCAAGCTCAAGATGCCGGACCGCAATCATCATCACATCAGCGAAATATGGACCGATCCTTCAAAGAAGAGCATCGGCAGCCCTCGCGGCGAAGTACAATCGGCCTCCTCCAACAAACCAATCCGCAACAGCTTCGAGCATCACAAACGAGTCGGAGCACCCCGCAACAGATCATCGAGCACGCCAAGAGCATGATTAGCGTCCGACCTCCGCTCAAGCCCCTTCAAAGCAGCATTCGTGCCACGCGTACACAATTACGCACTCAAGATACCATGGGCATAGGCGGAGGCGTATCAACGACTCAGTCAACAATGCGGGTAACCGCCAAATACCTTCATACCCTTTCCCTCTTACATTTCATGACACCGCGTTAGTGCAGCATCCTCAGAAGAGCCGAATTGCCGGACTCATATGGAAGAGACATCCAAGGAGGCAACAGACATTATGCGCAGAAGGAAATACTCAGGTGGAATCCAAGGAGGCAACAGACATTGTCCTTGAATATTACCTTGGGGTGCCTTGGGCATCCCCAAGATTAGGCTCTTTCCTGTCTTTATTCCATAGTCCATCCAATCTTTACCTAAAACTAGAAAACTTCACAACACAAAACTCAACAGAAAACTCGTAAGCTCCGTTAGTATAAGAAAATAAACCACCACTCACGTACTGTTGTGAACTCATTCTAAATTCATATTGGTGTAATATCTACTGTATTCCAAATTCTCTATGGTTCATACCCTCCGATACTACTCATAGATTCATCAAAATAAGCAAACAACACATAGAAAACAGAATCAGTCAAAAATAGAACAATCAGTAGTAATCTGTAACATTCGAATATATACAGAACTCCAAAAATTCTTAAATAAATTGGTGGACCTGAGTAATTTGTCTATTAATCATCTGCAAAAATAATCAACCTAAAATCACTCTCCAGTAAAAATGGCAGCTAATCTCGTGAGCGCAAAAGTTTTTGTTTTTACAGAAGATCAAGATAGACTTCACCCAAGTCTTCCCAAAGGTTCTACTTGGCACAAACACTAATTAAAACATAAAACCACATCTAAATAGAGGCTAGATGAATTATTTATTACTAAACAGGAGCAAAAGCAAAGGACAAAAGAAAATTTGGGTTGCCTCCCAACAAGCACTATCGCTTAATGCCCCTAGCTAGGGATGATGATTTCAATGATGCTGACATAAAAGATAAGAATTGAAACATAAAGAGAGCACATGAAGAAGATGACTAGCACATTTAAGTCTAACCCACTTCCTATGCATAGGGATTTTGTGAGCAAACAACTTACGGGAACAATAATCAACTAGCATAGGAAGGCAAAACAAGCATAACTTTAAAACTTTAAGCACATAGAGAGGAAACTTGATATTATTGCAATTCCTACAAGCATATATTCCTCCCTCATAATAATTTTCAGTAGCATCATGAATGAATTCAACAATATAACCAGCACATAAAGCATTCTTTTCATGATCTACTTGCATAGAAATTTTACTACTCTCCACATAAGCAAATTTATTCTCATCAATAGTAGTGGGAGCAAACTCAACAAGATAACTATCATGTGAAGCATAATCCAATTGAAAATTAAAATCAAGATGACAAGTTTCATGGTTATCTTTATTCTTTATAGCATATGTGTCATCACAATAATCATCATAAATAGGAGGCATGCTTTCATCATAATAAATTTGCTCATCAAAACTTGGGGGACAAAAAATATCATCTTTATCAAACATAGCTTCCCCAAGCCTGTAGCTTTGCATATCATTAGCGTCATGGGTATTAAAAGAATTCATACTAACAACATTGCAATCATGCTCATCGTTCAAATATTTAGTGCCAAGCATTCTATGTAATCTTCTTCTAGCACTTGAGCACAATTTTCCTTCCCATCATTTTCACGAAAGGATTAAAAAGATGAAGCATATGTGGCAACCTTAATTCCATTTTTTGTAGTTTTCTTTTATAGAATAAACTAGTGATAAAACAAGAAACAAAAAGATTCGATTGCAAGATCTAAAGATATACCTTCAAGCACCCACCTCTCCGACAACGACGCCAGAAAAGAGCTTGATGTCTACTACGCAACCTTCTCCTTGTAGACGTTGTTGGGCGTACAAGTGCAGAGGTTTGTAGGACAGTAGCAAATTTCCCTCAAGTGGATAACCTAAGGTTTATCAATCCGTGGGAGTCGTAGGATGAAGATGGTCTCTCTCAAACAACCCTGCAACCAAATAACAAAGAGTCTCTTGTGTCCCCAACACACACAATACAATGGTAAATCGTATAGGTGCACTATTCAGTGAAGAGATGGTGATACAAGTGTAATATGGATGGTAGATATAGGTTTTTGTAATCTGAAATTATAAAAACAGCAAGGTAACTAATGATAAAAGTGAGCACAAACGGTATTGCAATGCTAGGAAACAAGGCCTAGGGTTCATACTTTTACTAGTGCAAATTCTCTCAACAATAATAACATAACTGGATCATATAACTATCCCTCAACATGCAACAAAGAGTCACTCCAAAGTCACTAATAGCGGAGAACAAACAAAGAGATTATGGTAGGGTACGAAACCACCTCAAAATTATTCTTTCTGATCGATCTATTCAAGAGTCCGTAGTAAAATAACACGAAGCTATTCTTTCCGTTCGATCTATCCTAGAGTTCGTACTAGAATAACACCTTAAGACACAAATCAACCAAAACCCTAATGTCACCTAGATACTCCAATGTCACCTCAAGTATCCGTGGGTATGATTATACGATATGCATCACACAATCTCGTAATCATCTATTCAACCAACACATAGAACTTCAAAGAGTGCCCCGAAATTTCTACCGAAGAGTCAAGACGAAAACATGTGCCAACCCCTATGCATAAGTTCACAAGGTCACTGAACCATACATCAAGTAGATCACGTGAATATCCCGTTGTCACCACAGATAAGCACATGTAAGACATACATCAAGTGTTCTCAAATCCTTAAAGACTCAATCCGATAAGATAACTTCAAAGGGAAAACTCAATTCATTATAAGAGAGTAGAGGGGGAGAAACATCATAAGATCCAACTATAATAGCAAAGCTCGCGATACATCAACATCGTGCCAAATCAAGAACATGAGAAAGAGAGAGAGAGAGAGAGAGAGAGAGAGAGATCAAACACATAGCTATTGGTACATACCCTCAGCCCCGATGGTGAACTACTCCCTCCTCATCATGGAGAGCGCCGGGATGATGAAGCTGGCCACCGGTGAGGGATCGCCCCTCCATTAGGGTGCCGGAACAGGGTCCCGATCGGTTTTTGGTGGCTACAAAGGCTTGCGGCGGCGGAACTCCCAATATATTGTGCTCCTAGATGTTTTCAGGGTATATGGATATATATAGGCGAAAGAAGTCGGTCAGGGGAGCCACGAGGGGCCCACGAGGGTGGGGGCGCGCCCAGGGGGTAGGGCGCGCCCTGGACCCTCGTGGCCACCCCATTGCTTCCCTGACGTCTACTCCAAGTCTCGTGGATTGCTTTCGTTCCAAAAATAACTCTCCCAATGGTTTCATTCCGTTTGGACTCCGTTTGATATTCCTTTTCTGTGAAACACTGAAATAGGCAAAAAAACAGCAATTTGGACTGGGCCTTCGGTTAATAGGTTAGTCCCAAAAATTATATAAAAGTTTATAGTAAAGCGCATTAAACATCCAAAACAGATAGTATAATAGCATGGAACAATAAAAAATTATAGATACATTGAGACGACGGCGCCGCCGCCCACTTCACCGGGCCTCTGAGGACTCACACGCTGCACAGGGCCCACGCCGCCATCCGCCGTCTCCCGGGTCCCTGTCACCTGGTCCCTCTTTGCCGGAGTTTGCTGGACCGACCTCGCATGCTCCTGCCTCCCCACGTGCTCTGGTGGTCATTGCTCCGTAGCGTCCACACACACGCAGTCGCAGCGGCATTGTCCGTCCCAAGGAGCGCACCGATGGCATGGTCATGTACCTTGCTGCTTGTCTGGCTCATGCTGTGGATGATCCAACCACCAAACCACGCAGTTATCAAGCCGCTATGAGTATCACATACTGGAGGGCTGCTATGGAACAAGAATATCATGCTCTTATGCAGAATAAGACCTGGACACTTGTTCCACCTCCATCTCGTGTCAACATCATCGATTCGAAGTGGGTTTTCAAGGTGAAGAAACATGCAGATGGTTCCACTGAGCGCTACAAAGCGCGTCTTGTGGCTAAGGGCTTTAAATAGCGTCAGGGACTGGACTACGAGGATACATGCAACCCCGTTGTCAAGCCTACCACTATTCGACTTCTTCTGTCTCTGGCAGTTTATCGTGGATGGTCT